>CM022764.1:2593547-2845850 GCA_012411365.1 Ameiurus melas
AAACGTGCAGACGTTCACCTCACCAACCGTTTCTGATTTGCGAGAACATTAAAGACGTCCGTCTGCATTTTTGTTACTCGCGATCCAGAAGTGAGATCTCTCGTGCGCGGAGGCTATCTGACACGCGCACCGGTGCGAGTGACGGAGGGATGTGTGGTGGAGAGAACCAAACGTTCAAAAGTGTCGTTACACTTCACTGGAGTTGATGCAGACGACGCTCACTGCCACAATTGCAACAAGATTTTGCGGAGACACGAGCGATCGGTCAAAGCAGCTCTCAGAAGTGCATCATGTGCAGACGGAGAACCGAGAAGTTTTCGACTGCCTAGCTAGCTCGTCTCGAATTCCCGCCATCTACGTTGACGATGTATGCTAGCGGCCTTCCCAGATTACACTGATCATGATTGTCGCATAATCGAGGTCTGTCGCGACATGGAAACAACGTTCATCTCCGACTCGGAATCAAACGATATTGTGGAAAGTGAACGGCGGTTATGGTTTTTATGAAAACACACCTTATAATTGATGAACCCCGCCAAAGTCTTGATCTCCAGCATGTTGGTCTCATGGGCTCGAAGTTCGTGGATGAGACTGTAAGCGGTTTTATAGTATCTGTGGAGTGGAATAAACGGATACAAAAGCGCTTTAGCGGATATATCGTTCCCGGAGAGGACACTTTACGGCGAAGACAAACGGGAGGAAGGAAGTCTGGAGCGTACTTGAGAGCATTCTGAGTGTCCTGTTTGAGCTCGCTGAAGAAACCAGTTTTAAACTGGTGCCTCACGAACAGCAGCTGAAACACGAACAGATGACAAAAATCATTAAGGACATTTTAGAAAGACTAGGGTCGGCTGAAACCTTTTAGAGTTTAGCTTCAAACGACACCCATTCCAGAACCTTCAATTTGACTGTCCCTCAATGGTGGAATGAACTTCCGGTCACTATCTTCAAAAATACTATAAAGACCCACCTCTTCCTTAAAGACTTAACGTACCCCGAGCATTAAAAAAAAATAATGTGCTCATTTGAAAGTGGCTTTAGATAAAAAGGAATAAATGTAAACATTAAATCTGAATGTAATGGAGTGTTCGGCGCCCCCTAGTGCCCGGCTCGGTGGTTGTTTCGCAACCAGAGCGCAGGTAAATAAATCTTTACTTCATCTCGAATACTGAGGAGAAGAAATCGGACTGATCGTGGTAATCAAATTAGGCTAGTTAGTCAGCGGATACTAGCAGAAAACCGTGCCATTATGGTTCGTGAGTGAAAGCACCCAAGAGCAGCATGATTCATGAATCTGGCTTTTCTACAAAACATTTAACCAGGTATTATAATCACATGATCACATTTCAGCTAGGAAACCGTAATATCGATGTAATATCGAACCCAGATAACACCTCCCTCACGAAGAAACCATCCAATAATAATAATTAACATAAACGCATGCAACATACGACAACCCTCGAACGTTTAACAGACAGTACGTCTCAGTAGAAAGGAATTCGATTTAGAGCGGCCGTGACGGCCCTTATAACCTTCGGCGTTACCTGATGAGTGGTTTTATTGAGGAACTCTTTGTGTGACTTCACTCTCCGGATCTCGTTGTAGTAATAGGTCTGAGCGTGCTCGTAAAACGCGTTCTCCAGCCTATACGTTCGTACAAGAAATAAGAAGCAAACAAAATCAATAAAAAAAAAAATATATCAACCTGCAGACGATACACAGTGGACAACAACGCACGGACCTGCCGAACGGAAAACGACGATTTTCAATGACATACTGTAACATCAGCTCGATCGGAGCGTGTACGAGATTTCAAGGTGAAGCGAGTTCAGTTTCAGGAGTCTGACCTGATGATGTAGCCCACCAGGTGATCGGTGTGAGGGAGAACAAACAGGGACTTCGCGGAGAGATCGCAGGCATTACACAGAGCCGCTGCTCTCTCCTGTGCCACCACGTCCTCACCTGACCGGACACAAAAACCAACAGAAGGCTGACCATCGGCAACGTACGACACGCCATATAAACAAAACCGCGAACGGGTTACGTTAAATTACGACTTAAATTACGTTACTCCGATCTTTTTTTTGTTCCATCGATATTCGATCATTCGGGACGTGTATACAGAGGTGATGGATATTCAGTACGTGTATACAGAGGTGATGGATATTCAGTACGTGTATACAGAGGTGATGGATATTCAGTACGTGTATACAGAGGTGAAGATATTCGATCTTGTCCGTATGTGTGTACAGATGTGCTGGATATTTGCATTATGTCGTGTCTGATTTATAGCTCTAATACATGAAGCATCAATATGTAGTGGATTCCAGCCATACCAGGGGGAAGAGGAGTCTTCTTTTGGATTAAAACAACAGCGACTTTAGTGTTTCTGCCCTGCAGACTTGTCCTATGTACAAAAACAAAAAACAAAAAACAGTATATTATTATTTACATGAGACATTACAGCATGTTCTGGTAACACGTAAATATTAAAAGGTGCGGTTTGTAAAAAATTATTATTATTATTTTTTTTTAAACATTTCAATATCGATTACACGTGATATGATTTTAGATGCCCTTGCCATGCAAGACCATTTGCTGTTTCAGTTGTCTGCTGAAATATTTTCGGCCCAGAATTCAATTTCCCTTTGCCAGAAAGCTCCATTCTGGATTCATCTGACCATCGAACCCGATCCCATTTGGAGTTCCAGTAGTGTCTGGCACACTGAAGACGCTCGAGTTTGTTTTTGGATGAGAGTAGAGGCTTTCTTCTTGAAACCCTTCCAAACAACTTGTGGTGATGTCGGTGACTTCAGATTGTAGTTTTGGAGACTTTCTGACCCCAAGACGCAACTAACTTCTGTAATTCTCCAGCTGTGATCCTTGGAGATGTTTTATCCGCTCGAACCGTCCTCTTCACAGTGCGTTGAGACGATATAGACACACGTCCAATTTCAGGTCGATTCATACCATTTCTAGTCGACTGGAACTTCTTCATTATCGCCCTGATGCTGGAAATGGGCATTTTCAATGCTTCTGCTATTTCTTTTTTTAATAGCCACGCCCCATTCTGTGAAGCTCAACAACCTTTTGCCGCACATCACAGCTACATTCCTCGCTCTTACCCATTGCTATGACTGACTGAGGACATTTGGCCTGTGTGTTACCTCATATTTATACCCCTGTGATTTCCTGTTCCTAGTCACCCAGGTGGACAAATTTATTTTTTTTTTTTTAAATATACACACACACACACATACATATACACATATATCGTGGCAGGATATGAATATCGTGGGGTTCGTTGAGGGGAAATGCGATCATCAGGCCAAAACCAAGATCAGCCACAGCTACCTGACGATCTCTACTTTAGTGGCGCACTCGGACTGCTTCTCCTTCCACTGAGCGTCGTCCCAGTCCAGCTCATAGAACAGCACCACCAGTGCCGGCACGAGGTTCAGGTGCTTGTTCATCCATCCGGTCTTCAGGATACCTTTAGGGATGTACCACTCGTAGGAGGTTCTCTGTGGAAACACATCAGAGCATAAAGTCACCTGTAGATCCACTATGTGATTCAGTTCAGTCGATCTTTACCTTGGTTCGGCACTTCGGGTACTCGTGGTCTCCGGGGAGCACTTTAAAAGAAATGGGGACCCTGTCGGCCCGTCGGTTGGCGCAGAAGGCGTCCCAGATGGCGCGATGGATGGCATTGTAGATCACGTCGAGTCCGGTCAGAGCCACGAACGCCATGGGCCTGCAGCACAACTCCGGCGGGAGCTCCCACTGTGTCGGACTCATCTTCCTCCAGCAGCTGCTTCTTCTACAGCCTACAACTGGAACAGCTCACATCAATTCTACTGCCATCGCAGAGACACTAAATTACCAAATGGGTTGTGTTTAAACCCAACTAAGGCCATTAGTTGTAATGCGCACGTGTAAATGATCATCAGAAGCGAAAAGAAGAAGAAGAAGAAACGAATCGCTTGTTTGGTGTCCTTCATGTCAGTAGGATTCACTCAGACTGGTGTGAGTGACAGTAAATGAGGTCATAGAACCAGCTCTAATCCACAAACTAACCCCCGTGTTCGACACTCCGATACAAATGCTTCACAAACACGCCGAGAAACGCCTCGCGTTATAAAGGTCAGAGTCGGAGTCTCACAGGGAAGTGTCTTCACTAACGCTGGGTTTACGCTTTGTGTATCTGTATGACCCACTTCCGCAGTTAGCTAAAAGCTAGCCCGTCTCGAACACTCCTCCGCTGACGATAATATGAGGCCTGCAGAACCGAGCTGTTTATTAACCGGTTCTTACCTCTCGGAGTCAATCAGCTCTCCGAACAGCGGGACCCTCGCCACGTTGAACTGGTTTATACACCGGGTTTATACACCGTGTTTATGTCCGTGGAGCTTCAAGCTAATTGACAACCCATGACGTGCACGATTTCTTCTTCGGCGGTGTTCCTTCCCGTAGCAGCGGAAGCACTACTGCCATCTCTCGGCCTACTTGAAACCATGCAGCACGAAAAAACGAAATAAACAAATAGTTATTACAACAACAAAACAACAACAACAACAACAATAATAATAATAATAATAACAATAATAAACATCGCTTCCTGTATTAAGAGCTGTTTAACGGGTTTCCCACGCGGGCACATTTAGATTTTAAATATACATAATAATAATAATAATAATAATAATAATAATAATAATAATAATAATAATAATAATAATAAGCTCACGCGCCGTTTAACCAACATTCTTCTTCTTCTGCACCGAGAACAAGACGTCTTAATGCGACGTTTGTTTATTTATTTATTTATTTATTTATTTATTTATTTTAAAGTCATTTATACGATATAAGGGCTTCATTAAGTGCGTAAAGACGTCTCAACTCAGTAATGTTCATTTTGTTAATGTGTGAAGGGCCATTTTGTACATTTAGTAAATTAGCCACGTGTAGCTTACAGATAATATTATTAATTATTACAGATTTTTTTTATTACTACTACTACTACTACTACTACTACTACTACTACTAATAATAATAATAATAATAATAATAATAAGGATGAATACTAATAATAATAATAAGAGGAAGAAGAAGAAGAAGAAGGATGAATAATAATAATAATAATAATAATAAGGATGGATAATAATAATAAGGATGGACAATAATAATAATAACAACAACAAAAACAACAACAACAATAATAATAATAATAATAATAATAATAAATAAATAATAATAAAAAAAATAATAGGGATGGATAATAATAATAATTAAAAAAACCGAAACGTGATGACGTCTAATGTGCGCGACGACTGAACGCGGGAGCGAGTGCGCATGCGCAAGACGGAACAGAAGGGACCGGTTAATGTAGAAGCACCATGGCCGATAAAGCGCAGATACAGGAGGCGATTAAAGTACAAGGAGAGGTGGTGCGAAAACTTAAAGCGGAAAAAGCCAGCAAGGAACAGGTCTGTGTGTGTGATATTTCAATATATTCCTGTTTTAATCGCGATAAATAAATACCCCCCCTTCCCCATGACGTCATTCACACCTGGTTGCTAACATGTGAGAAACAGCCTCCCCGTGACGGCTCGTTATATCCCGGTGTAAACCTTTCCCCAGTGCTGGGACTGGTCATCTAGCTCATAGTGCTACTCAATGTTGGCGAGGAGCTGATGCAATATGCGGATCGAGGTGTGAGGAGGCAGTGCTGGCCCTTTGCCACTTCCTCTCCATGACACTGGGGTCACACACGTGACCATAGGGACAGTTTGTTCATTGGTCATGATTCGAGACTCCAAATATGACTCCAGAGACGTGTCTGTGATCCAACTCCTCATCTTCGCTCTTTGCCAATCCACCCTGGATGAAACCCATCCTTGTGTGTGTGTGTGTGTTCTGTAATCAAATTCTTCATTCCTTCATCGACATGTCCATCTTTTATCGCTCTGGCGAACGGGTTCCTACGTCGACTACGAGTCGGACCGATGTACAAGGTAACACGAGAGAGCGATGCAGCGGCGCTTTAGTCTTTCAGTCTCGCTCGCCTTCTCATCCGTCGTGATTTATTCGCAGATCCCTTCGTGAGTGTGTGAGTAAAGTATAGTAAAGTATCGGTGTGTGTGTGTGTGTGAGACTATTCTGTTGATGATGATGAAGAAGACTAGAGTGCGCTTGATTTTTGACGCCTTGCTCTCATGTTTTGCTTCCTTGATGCTGTGATGCCCCCTAGTGCTAGGGTCGCTCACCACTTTTCTCCTGTTCTTCCTGCTCGCTGCTGCGGTTCCTCCGTATCTCCCCTGTACTCATCATCAACATCGCCGTCGTCTTGCTCTCCTGATCACTGGACGTTCGAATCTGCTTGGATTTCAACTTTTATGGACCTGTCGCACCGATGACGTCCTGCTCCTGAACTCTGGTGCGACACTCTGTGTGTGTGTGTGTGTGTGTGTGTGTGTGTGTGTTTGGAAAATGGCCACTCTCGGCTTGTCCTGTTTGCGTCTCTGTACCGGACTGACGCTCCGCCGGACTTCGCCATGGCTCCGCCCCCTGCGCTGCCTTTCTGGAATGACTGTATCTCAGGTATGATATCTATGTGAATATATATATATATATATATTATCTCTAAATGATAGAATTGTGGATGTTCCACAACATGAAAGCCCGGTGAAGTGCCTTAAAACGTTACACGACGTGTTGACTTAATTTCCTCTGAAACAGGAAGTCAGGGCGGGGCATATCGAGTGGCCCCTCCCAGCCCGGGATGAGCCGTACTTGACCGTTAGTCCCGTGCATTTCTATAACGTTGGTGGGGCGGGACACTTTCTATAGAGTCTCGAGATTCTAGAGAGCATTTGATTAGGACAGAAAAAGTGCAGAACGATGTCATCGAAATTGCTGATGCGTATCGGTGGTACAGAGAGTGTAGATTTTGCACACGTGTACGTCTCCTAAACATGAGTCTCGTCATTGTTTTGGAGCGCACTAGCATATAGATAACCTTAAGGCTAGAACATATTCGTACTAAAAGCGACAAAACTTCAGGTTTGATTTCACTTGAGTATAAACGGATTCAAAAAAAAAATTGTCATCTTTGGCAAATGTGTGTTTTATAAGAGGAATAAAGACACTTCAGGATGTGCCGTAGTTGGAAAATAATCGCCTTCAGGGCGAGAAGAGTAACCCCGCTTGACGTCAGGCCAGATCACGTATATCTTATATATATAATTGGGCCCAATTTGGACATTTTCACTTGAGGGTGTACTCACTTTTGTGAGATACTGTATGTATGTATGTATGTATTATTATTTTCCTTTATTGTTTTTTTTTTTTCCCCTCACAGATTGACGAAGAAGTTGCCAAACTGTTAGAGCTGAAGGCTCGGCTCGGAGGAGACGATGGCAAACACACGTTTGTTCTTAAAACAGCGAAGGTAAGAGCAGGAATGTGTGCGTTTATACAGTAGTGTTATACTCCGCTTTGGGGGAATATTTGAAATTGCAAATGCTTCGTGTGTGTGTGTGTGTGTGTGTGTAGGGGACCAGGGACTACAACCCCAAACAGATGGCCATCAGAGAGAAGGTCTTCAACATCATCATCAGCTGCTTTAAACGCCATGGTGCTGAGACCATCGACACCCCTGTCTTTGAGCTCAAGGTACACACACACACACACACACACACACGCCACACGCACCTTATAAAACCTGGACGAAATGAATAACGTAAGATTTGATCTCCTCATGTCGAACCTGAGATCGATCGTCATGTTGAGTTCTCCGATCCGATTGGCCAGAAGGTGTCGATTTCGTTTTCTACAGCAGCAGCTCGGACACTAGTCCAAGGTCCCGTGTGGCACGCTGAGCGATGATCTGACGCCACGAGCCAAACAAACTCCCAGTCTTCTCCAGAAAATGAATCCGATGAACTCCGCTACTCAGCCACTCGGGTTATATGTTTTATCCGTAAGACGTGACTCTAATATTAATGCTGCCATTCTCACAGTGTGTGAGGGAAGTGGTGAAGGATCGTGGCTCATGATCGTTCACACTTGTACTATAATCCACAGCTTACTAGAAGCCTGCATGCTGAGATTTTTGTCTTCCTTCTGTGTTTAGGAAACGCTGACGGGGAAATATGGCGAAGACTCCAAACTCATCTACGACCTGAAGGACCAGGGAGGAGAGCTGCTGTCTCTCAGATACGATCTCACTGTATCCTCGTTTAATGAGCTAAACTCTGATCGACTGCGAACGTGGGATTTTATTCCGGACGTCGTTGTGGCCTGGCCTAGAATCGGCCGTAAAAAAAAAAGTCTACTGATAGTTCTAAAAAGGTTGTGACCTTTTTGGCAGTGAACAAGAGTTTGTTTGTTTGTTTGTTTGTTTGTTTACTGGTGTCGTGGGTGGAGTTCAGACGTGATCGATATCTACGTGCACTGGGGGGTGGGGCTTTTTCATTCCCAAAAAGTCCATAGATAACAGACAGGATTTCCTGTCTTTTGTCCGCTTCAAAATGGCTCGCTTTTCTCCCATAGACAGCTCTCTGTTCTTCATGTTGGCTTATCCTTTTTAACAGAAAGGATTTTTAACGCAATCTTCAGAGGTGAAACTGAATGCGAAAGCCAGGTGTAGATGGGCAGAGCTATTTATTGTTTAAACAATCAACCAACCAATCAAACAAGGACGCACCCGGATACCCGGAAACCCGTCAGTCAAATGTCTTCAGTCTACAGCAAAAACAACTGAATTGGCCTTGCCGTTCCAATAGATTCGGACCGGACCGTATACGCTTCCTGTATCCGTTAGTAGCTTGAGTCTTATAAGAGCAAAGTAAAACAAAAGCGTTATTTGGGGTAAGTGGAACGTGTTGCTTTGTCTGTTCTCGCCGTTGTGCTTTCTTAACTGCTTCCTGTCCAGGTACCTTTTGCTCGCTACTTGGCCATGAACAAGATCACTAACATCAAACGCTATCACATCGCCAAAGTGTACCGCAGAGACAACCCCGCCATGACCCGGGGCCGCTACCGCGAGTTCTACCAGTGTGTGAGTGCTTCCTGTTCGATCCACGTCCTCACGCGCTGCTACTCTCGGACACCGAGACGTCCGATCCACATAGGGGTTCATTTTCAATGAAGCTTTTTTCCCATCTCATTAGCAGCATTGCGCTCTCACTTTCAACTCTCTGGTGCATGGATGGAATCGTTTCTCTCCGATGTATAACCATGTTAAAATCTCGCTCTGTCTCGCGCTGTAGGATTTCGACATCGCGGGCCAGTACGACCCAATGATCCCTGACGCAGAGTGTTTGAAAATCGTTTACGAGATCCTGAGTGAGCTGGACCTGGGCGACTTCCACATTAAGGTCAGAAGCCTTAAATATACAGAAACGAATCAAGTCAAACTCATATGTAGACAATTTCACACTTGCAACTAAATATAGTCATCGTACCAACACTGCAAAACCGGAAATCACGTAAATAAGTGCCCCCATTTTCATTGTTTTACACTCATGTTGGTTGATTTATATATATATATGTGTGTGTATATAAACGTAGAATTCTCATTATTGGCCCACTATTTTATGAGTAGCTGACATTATGGCCACGAGTTTATTGCTCTATTTTGCCCCCTAGTGGAATAACCAAGCCTTATATTTTCGTTATATTTATGAAATTGAATGAATTGTTCGCTATTAATAACCTAAACACCAGACACGTACGCTTTTTGCGGGAGTATTGTGTCCGTGATGACCGTTTTTTTTTTTGCCGATAATTCATAAAAAAAATAAATACATGTGTGTTGTCTCGTTGCCACGGTGATCCAGGTGAATGACCGCCGCATTCTGGACGGTATGTTTGCGGTGTGCGGCGTCTCCGATGAGAAATTCCGCACCATCTGCTCGACTGTGGACAAACTGGATAAGGTAAGAGGATCAACGGCGTCAACATGGCTCATGGTCCAGTGTGGAAAAAAATGGCAAGATGATGTTTTATGCCAGCTCTAATTTATTAAGTTCTCCTACAGGACCACGATCTAGATCTAGTCTTCGATCTTATCCGCAAAGGGCCGGCGTGGCCGCAGGCTTTCGGTTTCAGACTAAGATGAACTGATTAGACAGATCTAGCGGGCTTTTTAACCCTGACGTTATACCGAACGACGCGTTTCACTTCAGCTGGACGACACGGTGACGAGACCGGGACGTGTTCAGCCGTGAACACAGCTCGGTGTTTTCCCCGACACTAACACACCCGACTCTCCTCGTTCAGTAATTAGCCAGTGTGTGATGGAGTGGACGCGCTGAAGACGGGAAACCGTGCCGCGTTTCGGCTCTTCAGGAGCAGAGCTGGAAAATCTTGTTTTTGTTCAAACACATTTGATGTATTTGCATAATATTTTTTACAAACATGCACGATTGTATTTTTTTTGTGTGTGTGTGTGTGTGTGTGTGTGTTAGATGCCATGGGAGGATGTGAAGAATGAGATGGTGAATGAAAAAGGCCTGTCTGAGGATGTGGCTGATCAGATCGGGGAGTACGTCAGCATGCAGGGTGAGTCTCTCTCTCTCTCTCCCTCTCTCTCTTTCTCTCCCTCTCTCTTTCCCCCTCTCTCTCCCTCTCTTTCTCCCTCCCTCTCCCTCTCTCTCTCCCTCTCTGTGTCTCTCTTGTCCAGTCTCTGTCTGCCTCTCTTTCTCTCTCTCCATCCCTGCCTCTCTCTTTCTATGTCTGTCTCTCTCCCTACTTCTGTCTGCCTCCCTCCATGTCTTTCTGTCTTTCAGTCTCCCTCAATATGCATCTGCCTGTCTTTCCATCTCTCTCTCTCTCTCTCTCTCTCTCTCTCTCACATCTGTTTCTCTTTTTCTCCGTCTTTCCATTTTTCTCTCTTTCTTTCTCTCCTTCCCTCCCTCCGTCTACCTCTCTCTCTCTCTCTCCGTCTTTCAGTCTCCCTCAGTATGCATCTGTCTCTTTCCATCTCTCTCTCCCTCCCTCTGTCCACCATGTCTTTCAGTCTCCCTCAATATGCATCTGTCTGTCTTTCCATCACTCACTCTGTCTCTATCTCTCTCTTCTGCTCTGCCTCTCTCTCTCTCCATGTTTTTCTGTCATTGTCTCCTTCAATATGCATCTGTCTCTTTCCACCACTCTCTCTCTCTCTCTCTCTCTCTCTCTCTCTCTTGTCGCTCACATCTTTTTTTTGTTCTCCCTCTCTTTCCATTTCCCTTTCTATGCCTCTCTCTCTCTCTCTCTCTCTCTTTCTGTATTTGTCTCTCTCTTTCTCCCTCTCTGTCGCACCTCCATCTTTCTCTCTCCATCTCTTTTTCTCTCTTGCATGCTTTCTCTATTTCCCCCCGTCTCTCCGTTTGATTTTCTATGTCTCTCTCTCTCTCTCTCACACACACACACACACACACACACACACACATGCATGTACGTTGTTGCATACTGCGCACTATATACTTGTATGTAGTGTCTCGTATTTGGATCGTCTTTCACATCTGAAATATAACAAGGAAATACATAGGAAATAAACGAGCCTTTTGAGGGGAAAAAAACGGAAACGGTAGCTCCGCCCCTTCTGGTGCTCAGCGCACGCTGTGACTCCTTAGTAAGAGAAACGTATCCACGGTTGAATGTTTCAGCAGTTTTTTGTACATCACCAGGTATTAATGCAGTAAACGTATGCAAAATTCGTTTTAGGTTAGGAGAGTTAGGAGCAGCCTCTACCTATAATTCGCTTGGCACGCTTGTGACCTTTGACCCTTTGTGTGCTGCTGCAGGTGGACTGGATCTGGCAGAGAGGCTGCTGCAGGACCCTAAGCTTTCTCAGAACAAGCTGGCGTGTGCCGGCCTGACCGACATGAAGCAGCTGTTTGGTTACCTGCAGCTCTTCCAGGTCACAGATAAGGTGAGGGCAGAGAGAAGGATGGATCGCCTCATCATGCTGCGTCCCCCCCAACCCCCCCCAGACATTAATTGTGTGTGTGTGTGTGTGTGTGTGTGTGTGTGTGTATGTGTAGGTGGTGTTTGATCTGAGTCTGGCACGAGGCTTGGACTACTACACCGGTGTGATCTACGAGGCCGTGCTGTGTCAGACGCTCCAGACGCCGGCGGCTGCAGAGCAGAACGGAGCCGTGCCTGGAGACGAGGCCGGGGTGAGCGTGGGCAGCGTGGCAGGAGGAGGGCGCTACGACGGACTGGTGGGCATGTTCGACCCCAAGGGGAGAAAAGTCCCCTGTGTAGGCGTCAGCATCGGCATCGAGAGGATCTTCTCTATAATGGAGCAGAAAGCGGAGGTGAGCCGTACACACACGCACGTACACGGAGGGTCGGGGGTTAAGGCTGCAATTCGCAATCAAGTGGCCCCTCCTCCTTTTTAAATAGCTAATGGCGTTTCGCTTGCCTCACAGCCCGGGCTAAACCGCACTTGACCGTTACTACCGTGGGGTTTTTATAACGTCGGGAGCGGGACACTTGAGATTCTAGCGAGCGTTCGATTGAGGGGGGACCCTTGAACGCACTTTTAAACGAGTTCTCCGAGCGTCATTCTGGTGCTTTACGCCTCTTTCTAGATGTCTGCGGAGAAAATCCGCACCACAGAGACGCAGGTTCTGGTGGCCTCCGCACAGAAGAACCTTCTGGAAGAGCGACTCAGACTGACCGCCGAGCTCTGGAACGCTGGAATTAAGGTCAGCGCGCACACGTCAGTATGAGAACGAGCGTATTCTCCGTTTCTGATCGTCGTGCGTTTAATGATCTTCTTCTCTCCCGCTCACCCCCAGGCCGAGGTGCTGTATAAGAAGAACCCCAAGCTGCTGACTCAGCTGCAGCACTGTGAGGAGACGGGCATCCCCCTGGTGGCCATTTTGGGGGAACAGGAGCTCAAAGACGGTGTCGTCAAACTGCGCAACGTGGCCAACCGAGAGGAGGTACGAGCCCGGCCGTCAAAACCATCATTTAAAAAAAAAAACAATAGAATTCCTACATTCCTTCCACTCGCACGGTACGGGTTCCGCTTCGGAGAGCATCAGAATCAAATAAAAGACTATTGATTTTCCATCAGTTTTAAGAGCTGAACCGTTACGTAATCAAACGTCGGAGTTTACAAGCGCAAGGCGTAAAAATAATTACAATCAGGGCCAGGTGGAAACCTTTTTCTCTCAAGAAGAATAAACTGACGAATAAAGTTCCGATTTTCCCTTCTTCGCTTTTAATAAATGGCTTGGAAGTTTTGTTTCGTTTTAAGAAAATTAAAAATAAATGCACACATGAAATGAAGGCTGGGGCTGATGTCTTTGTAGCCCAGACTGTAGATTCAGTCATTTACTGTTGATTACACTGAGTGAAACGCCCCCTAGATGTAGTGTCCATCGAGGCCAAATTACTTGAGCCCTTGTCACCGACGCATCCATAACATACCGTGAGCCTAGATCGAGAAGGTGCGAGCGAAATACAGTAGTATCATCACGTAAAGGCTTCAGCGTACACCATGCTTCCACCACCGTGCTTCACCGACTGAGGTTTTGGGTTTGCACCAAATGTTAGCACTGTTTACTGAGGCCAAGACCTTCATGTCTGGTCTTGTTAGACCGGAGAACTACATCTGCTGAGTATTCAGTATATCTTTTTCTCAAACTCCAGAATACTAAACGATTTTAAAGTCGACTAACGCACGTGGTTTATTGGAACGGGTGTATGGTATAGTAATATCTGTGCAAACCTTGTTTGTTCTTGATACAGGTGGACGTATCCAGGGCAGAACTGGTGGAAGAAATCAAGAAGCGGACATCACAGTCGTAAACCGTGACCACAGAGATCCACTTAGTTATTCATCACGTACCAGGACACCTTCGGCGGGGGCCGAGTGTCCCGTCACGACTTCTCACCCGTACCGCCAACGTGTTACTCTGACGTTTCTGTTTCCTGTCTGTAAGAAATGAATAATAATAAATAAATAAATAATGTGCTATTATATTACTGGTGTCTGTTACTGCTTCCAGTTTGACCCTTTAACGTGGACGTGAACTTGTCAAGCCGTGATTTTATGTTTCCCAACTCAACTCTGGTCAGTAATGTTGCAAAGTTAGCATTTACGCTAGAAAATACAAACTCCCAACATACATTACATAAGGGTACACTTTATTGGGAACCGCTGTACACCTGTTTGTTCGTGCAATTATGTCACTAGCCAATCATGTGGCAGAAGTTTAATGTGGAAAAAAAAAATCATACAGATGCAGGTAAAGCGCTTCAGTTAATGTTCACATCAAACATGAGCATGGGGGAAAATGTGATTCCAGTGACTAACCGTTGCATGGTGGTTGGTACCAAATGGGCTAGTTTGAGTATTTCAGAAACCGCTGCTGATCTGGGACTTTCACACACAACAGGCTCTAGAGCAGTCTCTAGATCACCAACCCTCTTCCATGAGATCTACCTGCAACCAACATTCTAACACACCTGTTTTAGTTGTTTTTTTTTTGCCTGTTTATTTATTCGTTTTCATATGATTCATTTACATGTGATTCATTTTCATGTGATTCAGATTCATTTTCATGTGATTCATTTACATATGATTCATTTTCATGTAATTCATAATCATGCATGTGATTCATATTCATGTGATTCGACATTTTCATGTGATTCATATTCATGCATGTGATTCATTTTCATGTGATTCATTTACATATGATTCATTTTCATGTAATTCATAATCATGCATGTGATTCATTTACATGTAAATCATTTCCATGTGATTCATATTCATGTGATTCATTTACATTTTCATGTGATTCATATTCATGCATGTGATTCATTTTCATGTGATTCATATTCATGTGATTCATATTCATGCATGTGATTCATTTACATGCAATTCATTTCATGTGATTCATTTACCTTTTCTCCCCTCCCTTCCCTTTCCCAAATATTACATTGAGAGTAATAATAATAATAATAATAATAAAATAAATCCCCCCCACCCCCTACACCTGTTTTAGTTAAGCAAGAACCTCTTAAGGCAATGATTAGATGGTCAGGTGCGCACGATTATGTTTGGAGCTAAAGTCTTCAGGAAGGTAGATCTCCAGGAACAGGGTTTATGATCTAGTGCAGGGGTGGCCAATCTTATCCGGAAAGAGCCACTGTGGGTGCAGGTTTTCATTCCAGCCAATCAGAAGCCACACCTGAATCTAATGAAAGCCAAAATCAACTGACTGAACAGGTGGAATCAGGTGTGTCTCCTGCGTGGTTGGGATGAAAACCTGCACCCACAGCGGCTCTTTCAGGATAAGGTTGGCCACCCCCTGATCTAGTGTTTAGACAGAGTGAGTGGTACAAAAAAACATCCAGTGAGCAGTAGTTCTGCAGGTGGAAATGCCTCGCTGGTGCCCGAGGAGAATGGTCCGAGCCGATGGGTAGCTCAAATGATCGCTCTTTACAACTGTGGTGTGCGGAAAAGCGTCTCCGAATGCACGACAGACCTAATAGTGAGGTGGATGGAGTACAACAGGAGAAGACCACATCGGGTTCCACTCCTGTCAACCGGAGAACATTGGGCACAGGATCACCCAAACCGGACAGCGGAAGATTGGAAAAAGGCTCCGCCAACAACTTATATTTCTTTGCGTGGAAAGGTCTCCGGCACCTTTCTATAACGCGCTTCTATATCCGCGCCGAAGTGTGCGGCGCTTTGCATGTTCTCCAGTTTCCTCAAGCCTTCCAAAAACACGCCACTACTGCTGAAATTCCCGATCCGAGCTCTATTCCCGCCTCGTACCCAGTGTTTCTGGGATAAATCCCAGGCTGAAGGGCACATTAGGGAAGGTCAGACAAATGCTTCCCATGATCCTAAGGAATTCCAGTGATGTTCGCTAATATTAGCCGAATTCCCGGCGTTCCCTCGTTTCACCCGTGGCCCATCCAGTCCCTGTGACATTAACTTCGACCTCATCAGTTATTTGTTTCTGGAAAAATGATCCTGTGACTTCGTACCATTCACTTTTCAGCTTTTTTTTTTTTTTTGATTGTTTTCTCTGAACTGAGGCATCTTCATCCTCCCTGACAAATAGATCAATTTCACACTCGGTGGGATGTTTTTCTCTCTCTCTTCTTCTCTGCCTTCGCTATTTTCTCCCGATAAATGATTCTTCCGAGGAGAGGAATATATTTGAATAAATATTGCTCAGGGTGATTATTTAGGGTCTATATTTAGATAATTATTGGCTTTTAGGAAAACGAACTTTTTCTTAGGCGCCAAATGAACGCGCAACCTGATTGTGATTGAAGAAACGTGGACAATACTGTTCACTAATGCCAGTGGAATTCTTTTCTCATGTAATAGTGCAATTACTCATCTAAGGAAATCTGATCGGAGTTTTAAAAAAAACTCTTAAAACGTACGACAATATCCAAGTTTCAAGAATAGAGATGCAGGATGGCTTTCACAGCGGTCATTTCGAACAGTAAAACTTTCAGGTTTGGGAAGCTCATCTGTTTGAACAGCGTGTACAGATTAGGAACGCGAGAGCTGGCCGGACTAAAGTGCCGCTTCTCTTTATGCCGAGGACGATCCCGCTAGGATTTCGCAAAAAATTTGGCGATCGTAGAATTGAACTCCAAATGAAGCAAACGCCGCTATATTTTCGCAAAAACACTCGCAATTTTTTCGAATTACCGTGATTTTTCACCGAGATGTGTCACCCTCTGCGATTCATTCGAATGCATTGAACACGAGTACAGCTGAAAAGGTCTCATTTACCAACAAACATCACTGTGAAAGACAATTTTGTGCGATTGCAACGTCGCCAATTCGAGCAGTTTACTGCAATTTTTGAAGATAAAAAGCAAACAAAAAAACAGCAAAGTCAAGCATTTGTGACTGCAACAATCACAACAACAACAAAAAAACACCACCACCACCACCACCACCACCACTGTACCGGACTGAGAGAAGCAAGGTCTAAATCCCATTCATATTGCTACCAGGGCCAGAAAAATGTAAACAAAACAAAAAAAGTCTGAAATAAAGAAACTAATGAGCTGAATAGCAATATTGAAAGTCATATATATATATATACACACACACACACACACACAGCATCCGGAAAGTATTCACAGTGCTTCACTTTTTCCACATTTTGTTATGGATGCCCTTCTCCCCCGATCGCTCAGTTTGGCAGGACGGCCAGCTTTAGGAAGAGTCCAGCTGGTTCCAGACTTCTTCCAGTTACGGATGTTGGAGGCCACTGTGCTCGTTGGGACCTTCAATGCTGCGGAAATGTTTCTGTACCCTTCCCCAAATCTGTGCCTCGACACAATCCTGTCTCGGAGGTCTACAGACAATTCCTTGGACTCTATGGCCGGGTTTGAGCTCTGACATGCATTGTTAACTGTGGGACCTTATGTAGACAGGTGTGTGCCTTCCCAAATCATGTCCAATCAACTGAATTTACCAATCAAGTTGTAGAAACATCTCAGGGATGATCAGTGGAAACATGATGCACCTGAGCTCAATTTTGAGTGTCATGGCAAAGGCTGCGAATACTTATGTACGTGCTTTTTTTGTTTTTTCATTTTTAATCAATTAATCAAAAAGATTTCAAACAAACTGCTGTCACGTTGTCATTATGGGGTATTGTTTATCGAATTTTGAGGAAAATAACGAATTTAATCCATTTTGGATTAAGGCTGTAACATAACAAAATGTGGGGAAAGTGAAGCGCGGTGAATACTTTCTGGTGGCACTGTATACATATACATAAAAATAAAAATACATGTAAATAAAACATTTTGCGTGTGTGTCTGTATTATTCATCCATCTTCTAAACCGCTTATCATTTTCAGGGTCACGGGGAACCTGGAGCCTATCCCAGGGTGCATCGGGCACAAGGCGGGGTACACCCTGGACAGCACAATCACATACACACTCGCACACCCATTCATACACTATGGACACTTTAGACACACCAATCAGCCTACCATGCATGTCTTTGGACTGGGGGAGGAAGCCGGAGCACCTGGGGGAAACCCCCGCAGCACGGGGAGAACATGCAAACTCCACACACCACACACACACACACACACACACACACACACACACACACACACAGGGCCACAGTGGGAATCGAAGCCCGTGTGGAGGTGTGAGGCGAGCGTGCTAACCACTAAGCCACCGTGTGCCCCTTGTGTGTATGTATGTATAATTGTTGCTCTACATAAAGATGGTCTAGGCTATAAGAAGATTGCCAAGACCCTGACACTGAGCTGCAGTGCGGTGGCCAAGACCATACAGCGGTTTAACAGGAGCAGGTTCCACTCAGAACAGGCCTTGCCATAGTCGACCAAAGAAGTGCACATGCTCAACGTCATATCCAGAGGTTGTCTTTGGGAAATAGACGTATGAGTGCTGCCAGCATTGCTGCAGAGGTTGAAGGGGTGGGGGGTCAGCCTGTCAGTGCTCAGACCATACGCCGCACACGGCATCAAATTGGTCTGCATGGCTGTCGTCCCAGAAGGAAGCCTTTTCTAAAGATGATGCACAAGAAAGCCACAAACATTTTGATGAAGACAAGCAGACTAAGGACATGGATTACTGGAGCCATGTCCTGTGGTCTGATGAGACCCAAGATAAACTTATTTGGTTCAGATGGTGTAAAGCGTGTGTGGTGGCAACCAGGTGAGGAGTACAAAGAGAAGTGTGTCTTACCTACAGTCAAGCATGGTGGTGGGAGTGTCATGGTCTGGGGCTGCATGAGTGCTGCCGGCACTGTGGAGCTACAGTTCATTGAGGGAACCATGAATGCCAACATGTACTGTGACATACTGAAGCAGAGCATGAACCCCTCCCTTCGGAGACTGGGCCGCAGGACAGTATTCCAGCATGATAACGACTTTTGCCTTGCTAAAGAAGCTGAGGGTGAAGGTGATGGACTAAACCCTATTGAGCATCTATGGGACATCCTCAAACAGAAGGTGGAGGAGCACAAGGTCTCTAACATCCACCAGCTCCGTGATGTCGTCATGGAGGAGTGGAAGAGGACTCCAGTGGCAATCTGTGAACCTCTGGTGAACTCCATGCCCAAGAGGATTAACGTGGTGCTGGAAAATAATGGTCCCCACACAAAATATTGACACTTTGGGCCCAATTTGGACATTTTCACTTAGGGGTGTACTCACTTTTGTTGCCAGCGGTTTAGACATTAATGGCTGTGTGTTGAGTTATTTTGAGGGGACAGCAAAGTTACACTGTTACACAAGCTGTACACTCACTACTTTACATTGTAGCAAAGTGTCATTTCTTCAGTGTCGTCTCATGAAAAGATATCATCAAATATTTACACAAATGTGAGGGGTGTACTTACTTTTGTGAGATACTGTATATATAAATAATATGGTTATCTGAAAACACCACAAATCTGTAAAATGGCTGCAGGATATTCCGTTATTCACCAGGATATTTGCTTTGCTTGTATTTTCTCGTTTGTACGTCGCTTTGGATAAACGTAATGTAATGTTAATAGCAGTAATAAACTTTTTTAAATAAAAGACTTGCATACGTTTACATAACTTGTTTTTTTTTTTTTTTTTAATAAGTGCAACACACAAAGCAAACCAACACAATCACGCAAAACTCACTCCAAAGTCGGAAAAAGCAAACAAATCCAAATATTAAGGTGCAAAGCGAAAGAGGTGAAACAATCTGCAAAGTGCAAAAAACACACAGATTACTAATCAGAATAAAATAATGAAAACATTATAAAACACCACTTCAAAAAAGGTAAACCATAAAACATCGGGTCATTGAAATTAAAATTAAAATTACAACCATGTAAATCAAACGAGGCTTCAACTCTACACACTTTCTGATCTTCATATTGAACGCGAAAACGGAGGAGAACATTTTTTTTTGTTTTGTTTTGTTTTAAGTTGAACATGTTACCTGGTCAAAATCTTTCATCGTTTCGTTGTTTCTGTAATAACACAGCCAATCGTTGCTCTAGGATGTCATCAGTGGAAGACGGACCACCCTTCGGCAGTTTCTCGACAGGAAAGTTAGCGTAGCTTCGCAATGTGAAAGAGATTTTATTTATTTCATTATTAGTTACTTATTTATGTTTGGATCTTACTTCTTTTTTTTTTCTTTCTTAGTTTAGACCTTGCCAAATCCATGTTCCTGTCATCTAGTTCTCCTTGAACAAAAACAAGCTTGGAGAAACAAACTGCTGCAATACATCTACGAGCTCCATCTGTGACGGTGACATCTTCGAGATTTGTACTGACAACAACTTCAACACAGGAAAGCTGATCCAGGACCATGTTCTACTTTTAGGGAATCACATTCTCACACAAAACGACATCGGACCTCAATGATTTCTCGCCTGCCATATGGCATCGAGGAGCTGCTTGGCAGCAGCTCGTTGAACCTCGGCCTTCGTGTTGTTGGCGCAGGTGCTAGGCAAGACGTGGACAACGCCGCAGAACGGCAAGCCCAACCCTGGCACCATCACCTTATAGGCAAAATACAGGAAGCCGTCAGGGCCCGTGTGGTCGTACCGCACGTTGTAGAGCGGCACGCCGAACCCATGCAGCTCGCACAGCCATCGCAGCTGGTGCACCGAGTCGTGCAGTGGCTCCTCCACGCTCCTCGGTTTCACGGGTAACATCACGTCCGTCACCTGCGGGGTTGGACTCCCTACTGCCCGCGAGAAGACCTGCGGTTGAAGGCGAGAGGGTCGAGTGAGAAGAGCTGGAGGACGCTCGGGATCTCGGCAGAGCTCGAAGCGTGGAGACGTCAAAGAATTCACGCCCACGGATCTCAGACCGGAAGGCGCGAGAGGACTCTCTTCGTCATGCTCCCCGTGTCTGGATTTTCCGCTTCCGGACAGCCACTGGACGGAGATGGACACGCCGTACAGCTTCCTGAAGGCTGAGGAAAGGAGAAAGGAACGAAAAATGAGATGCCTAGGAACCCTGGTTCTATTTTTAGCGATGATACTGAAGGAAACAAGTGGGTCACGCCGCAGTGGAGTAATGCCTTCAGATTTTTCTGATCCAACCCAGTGCGGTATATGCAAGCTACAGATAAACAAAATAAACAATAAGGACAGGCAATATATTGTTCGAACATGGCTGAACTTACACGGATGTAGCAAGTGGAGCAGACAGCTACCGCCCAACGTAAAGGCAAGTTACTGTTAGCTGCCTGAAAATTGCTACTCAAAATTGGTGGAGGCACAGACTCCAGAAGACCTCTGACCAAATTGGTAAGCGCAAATACCGGAAAGAATTTTTGAACTTCCGGTACGAATAAAGTAATATTTACACAGCGCTACAATCCAAATCAACCTCAGTAGGAGGAATATTTATCTAAAAAAATATACAAGATGCTCCTACATAGTGAGCACGTACGTGATGTTGACTGATGGCACACACTTCATTAGCCGGTACTCTGCTGATGTTTTCCATCTGTGCATCTTTAAGCCTCGATATTCAGGCTTCACGTATGCCGTGGTAACTCCTCCCACAAAAGTTTCATCTCTGTCTAATCTTGGCTGTAACTGTTACAAACTAGGCTAAAGCCACACATCAAAGTATCGCAAGCAAAACCAATTAAAGTCAATATGAATCTGAATAATTCCTGTCATCCTGTTATACTATTCAGTGATTTATGTTCGGATTTTGATTGCTCTTTGCTAGGCCTTAATTATTTTCCCACCTCTGCTGTGTCATGATGTGGAACAGCAGCTTTCTTGATTTGCATCAGATTAGCATAAATTAGCATTAAGCTCGTCAGCGGAGGATCTGCTCAGCGTGGCGTTTGAGAGACGTGCGCTGCAGGCACCCTGCTCTCCACGGCGCGCCAAACCATCAGCCTGATGCAGCCATGAAAACCTCCCGCGTTTCGCACGGCGCTCGCTGACTGCGCCGCACACCAGCCGCTGATGTATATTTGAGTTGTAAACCGACGCGTGACTCAGACCCCGGCTCAAACGGGCTGAAAACTTCCAAGCTTCAAGAATGAGGAGTGTGCGGTCTCTTCTTCGTTAAACTTCGATGGCGAAGTGTTTATATAAATCCTGTGTAGAAGCTCATTATCAGACTGCAAGAAGATCAGAAAAATCTGTAAGTTGTGTCGGAAGGGGCGGGGCTTTAAAAGGTGTCCTTGCAAAAGTCTTTCGTTCACTGGTTTAGGGATAAAACCACGGGGGGAAAAAGAATGTTTCGCAAACGTGAGCTGAAATGACTGAACAGGACGAGCTCGGTAGAAAATAAATAATGAAATAATACCAATGATTAGTTAAAGGCATTAGCATTCTGTGAACTGGATCTTTCCATAATTACTTTCCATGTTCTTTGCCCCAGATATCCAGAACGCTTCACACGACACTGCAGCTCTGTCCTCCGGCACTCACACATCAGTTTAGCAACTGGCCAATACCATCCCTACAGTAAAGCATGGTGGTGGCAGCATCGTGCTGTGGGGATGTTTTTCAGTGGCAGGAACTGGGAGACTAGTCAGGATCGAGGCAATGATGAATGCAGCAACGTACAGAGACGTCCTTGATGAGAACCTGCTCCAGAGCGCTCTGGACCTCAGACTGGGGCGAAGGTTCATCTTCCAACAGGACAACGACCTTAAGCACACAGCCAAGATAACAAAGGAGTGGCTACAGGACAACTCTGTGAAGGTCCTTGAGTGGCCCAGCCAGAGCCCAGACTTGAACCCGATTGAACATCTCTGGAGAGATCTGAAAATGGCTGTGCATCGAACGCTCCCCATCCAACCTGATGGAGCTCGAGAGGTCCTGCAAAGAAGAATGGGAGAAACTGCCCAAAAATAAGTGAGCTTGTAGCATCATTCTCAAAAAGACTCGAGGCTGTAATTGGTGCCAAAGCTGCTTCAACAAAGTATTGAGCAAAGGGTGTGAATACTTATGTACATGTGCTTTTTTTTTGCTTTTTATTTTTAACAAATTTGCAAAGATTTCAAACAAATTTCTTTCACGTTGTCATTATGGGGGTATTGTTTGTGGAATTATGAGGAAAATAATGAATTGAATCCATTTTGGAATAACGCTAGAACATAAAATGTGGGAAAAGTGAAATAACTGACAAATGAATCGATTATCAAAACAATCGTTAGTTGCAGCCCTACATGAAAATGTTTTAATGACCGATAATTTAGTGTGCTGTACAGGCAAATCTGAAACAAAGACAACACATGGGGAAATCAATAAGCGAATTTGCTTTAAAGTGACATCTCAATGAGCAAGGACGTTTCATCTGGTAAGTGCACTTGTCCTTCATTGCTTCCATCCTTGTTTCCTATCCTCACTTCCTCAGAAAGGGGAACTAAGAAGTGAGGAAAGAAAGCACGGAGGCGCAACTGAAGAAACGAAAAGCAACCGAGGCATCGATGAGAGCATTAAGATGCCGCCCTGTTCGATCCCAGCATACCTTGCACCAACACCTTCTTGGCCATGGAGGCAGCATAATGGGAGGAGTAGTACACGAGCGCACTGACATCCTTCTCCTTAGGCCCGGTGGTCTTCATGTTGACGCCCTCCACTCCGTCAGCGATTTGCCGCAGCACCGTCAGCAGCTCGTTGCGCTCCATGGTGGGAGGCAGATCGCTGAGACACAGCTGCCTCTTCTCCGTGCTCCTCCTGACGGTGAGCCGGACACCACTCTGGAGCGGGTACAGGTTTAGAGCCCGGATGGCGGCGGCTGCGCTAGCCGTGTCTCCGTATTTGGCGTAGGCGAAGCCTCGGTTCTGCCCGCTGAAGTTCATCATGAGGCGGAACTCGTAGAGCGGCGCTATGCTCTGGAACAGCGGGATCAGTTGGTCCTCGAACATGTCCCGCGGGATCCGACTTATGAAGACTTCGCAGCCTGGACCTGGTGCTGGATCAGTCCATCCTGGAAGATAAGGAAGAAGTAAAAAGAGTTAGACAAGAGAAAGAGGTGAATGGCAAAGTCCGTCGTCAGGGTCACTGTGGATCCGGCGTGAGGCGGGAATACACACAGGATTCACAGGGCCCCATGCACATTCACACCTAGGGGCAATTTAGAGGGTACGTTTTTGGGAGGAGGGGGAAATAATCGGGAAAACCCGAAGACACGCGAAAGACAGTACCCCAAGCTCAGGATCGAACCAGGAGCTGTGAGGCCGCGATGCTACCCTCTGCACCCAGCATGGAATCATGAGAAATATTGCCAGTGACGTTACAGTTTTTCACGGTCGCTGGCACGCCGCTGTTGCACCTGGATACACATTCATCAATAACCAAAGCTCACCTACAAGTTTTCTGGGGTTTTTTTTCCTGTCCTACTTGCAAACATCGTAACAACGTAAATAAATACACAAGTAACAAATTCAGTGCATTTCAATGCGATATTTATCTAGCTGATAAGTAACTGTGATAACCATCACGCCGTGTACACGTGCGCGCACACAGAGCGAAAGCTGCGGACCCAAGTCATCTGTGCAGTGTGAAAAACAGATTACAGCTTAAGAAAATGTGCTAGGGCAATCAAGACGGTTTCCAGAAATGTGTGCAAGCAATTGAGCGAACCTGTAACGTGACAGGGTTATTCATTATTTTCACAACCAGCTCACTGTTAAGCAGATGAATATCCAAAGCATTCAAGTCAACACATAAGGTTGCTTCAAGCTTTATCGTAAATTAGATTAACAAAAGACTTTTAGAAGGGAATCTCCGGTCATCAATCAAAGACCAACTTTAAAAGAGGTGAGAATATTTAGTTCTTAACGGAACTCGACGGACAACTATTCCAAAGTTTGTTTCGATGGTAACAGCCATTGACACATTGACTATGTTTACATGGACAGCAGTAATCTAATTATTGACCTTATTCCGAATAAGACAATATTCTGATTAAGGTGCTTACATGAGTCACTTTTAGAATATTCCTTTCATGTTCCCGTGTTACATGTTACAGAACATAGAATTGTACGTATTGACGTACAGTTGGTCTTTGTTATGGTAGCGTGTACAGTTTTGAGTGTTTCATTCTTAATTTTGCGAAAGCTTCAAGTGCAGTTAATCATTCCTCATGCTGTACGTGCTAATAGACGACTGCTTGAAGCCGTGGGCTGCGTCCCAAACCGCGTACTTACCGTCTATATAGTAGCTGATATACATGTATTTATCCTACTATATAGTAGGCAAGTACGCGGTTTCTCTCATTAAGCGGTTGAGCGCTGCCGTGTGTGTACGTGTCCTGTCACAGGATGCGGTGAAAACTCCCACACGACGTTAAGAGTGTGATTAAGGTGTGTACACGTCTGTAATACACGTCAACACTGCGACTAAAACGGGAATACTCCACACTAAGGATGTCACGAGAACCGATACTTCGGTACTGACATTCTTAAAACCTGACGGTACTCGTTTTTCTGCACTAGCATTTGGAACCGATTCTAATGGAGGATGCAATTCTTCCGGACCTGATGGGGGCAGCAAATACGCGCAAGTGTTTTAGTCAGTCCACAAGTGGTGAAAAAGAAGAGCGCCTACAAGCACACGAGAAAAACTACAGAAGATTAGCTTAGCTTAACACGTTTAGCTCCGCCCCGACTCGTTGAGAGGAAAGCTAGTATCGGTTTCCGGCGTGCAACCGATGCCATCGTTCATTTCAAACTAAGCGAGGAAACACCTGGAATTTGGCAAAGCGCCTGGAAGACGGTCCTATATTATGTTTGTTTGAGGCAGCTGGCGTTGTAGCCGTGAAACCAGCTAACGTTAGGCTCCATGTAATGTTCGCGATAGCAAGGTCATTTGTTAACGACGCTAACGCATTGTAATGTTATAAACTACCTCCTAATATTCCACCACACATCTCCATTCAGCCCGTGTCCTGTCCGCTAAATGTAGCCTCATGTCACTAATAATTATTCACATCTTCATACTTTTAATAAATCTTTCTGTCCTGCCACCAGATCAGTGAATTTAATCTAATGCCTGCATTCAGAGTATAAGGTGTGTGTGCCCCCGTGTTTAGGAGTGCACCTCCACTCATTGTCAGACAGTGTCTCATAACTAAAATACCAGTACGTGCCAGAGGAGGATGTCCTCCAGGTGAGTTTTTAATATAATTTATTTTATTTTTATACCAAACCCGGTATCGACGTTGGAATCGAGTATCGTGTACTTTCGGTGGTATCGGTACCAATTACTAGATTTTTGCCATCACGACATCCCTACTCCACACGTCTTAATTCGATTTGTGTTTACTGCGAGTATGACCTTAATCGGATTATGAGAATTAAAAATCGCTGTTTACATGCTAGTTTCTTAATCAGAGTATCGTCTTAATGATTCAAAAGCATAAGACTAAGTCCCAGTCCTATAAGTAAGTGAAACGCAGATCTCCAGTTAAGCCTGGACTAGTATAAAAGACGTCAACACTCCTGTTAAAAATATGTTAGACATCGAGATATAAAGACAGATTTGACTGTTTGTGTGGTGGTCCTACTGTGATCAACCCATCCGTACTCAGACCCAAGTCTAAACTCGGGTGTTTTTTTCTGCTGTAGTTCTCCAACCACACTCTTTATTATATTATTCTCACTCCTCTAGCACACCGAGTTTAACCTCATTATGGGGACTTCTGAGGAGTTTAGAAGTACTAATAAGCTTTGTTAATGAGCTAATGAGTTGAATCAGTTGTGTTAATCAGGAAGAAGCAGCTCTTGTGCAATGAAGGAGAACTGCAGATCAGTAATTTGGAGAAAATGAGAAAACTTCTCTTTTTAATTAGCTGGGTTTAATTGATCAGCCAATGAGAGGGCTTGTTTTCCAACAGCGAATTACTTGCGCCTATGAAGGAGCTGAGTGGAATGAGCTGAGAGACATGGTTAAGGTGCTTCAATGGAAGAGGGTGCAACTGTATTAAAAGGGTTGCCCAAATCCCCAGCGCGCATTAGTTTGTGCTCTCAGACGTACCCGGAGGAGGAGCACCATATCTGCGCTGCCCGTTAACCTGCGTTAACACGGTGTTGGTCTCCTGAAGCCACTTCTCCAGAGACTTCTGTCTCTGTGGATCCAACATCTGCAAACATAAATAAAACCAGAACCCTTTCATGTTCACCTGAAGTTACAACCCCCCACACACACACACACAAAGAGACACATATTAGCACTGTGCATTAATTAATACACCCTTACAAACCAAGTGCGCATGTTTAACGCGCGCGTAATGATTTTTGGAGAAATAAAATTAATACTACTACTACTAATAATAATAAAAACAGGTCATAAAAACGACAGATGTATGTATCCGTGCTTGAGATATTTCAAATGAAAAGCCTTCGAGTACAACCTTTCGGGAATGTTTCCACAACATTAATACTGCATTTCAGAAATAAATAAACAAACACTCCAAATTTAGGATGTGTCCAATGACACAGTCGGGTGACAACAAACGTCTATCAGCCATTACCTTGAACATATCTGGTTCCATTTTTCCAACAGACAAGACAAGTTGCAACAAGACTAACGTTTGGTAAAATGGTAAAGTTTGGTGTGGGTTTTTTCTCTCTCTCTTTTCTCCATGCGACCCCCCCCCTCACTAGGCGGAATGGGCGTGGCTTACGAGAGGTCAAATTTCTAACACAGATGAGATTGTATCACCTATCCAGAATTTACTGGTTAGTCAGGTAACTTTCAGCTAAATTGAATCTAATCCTTTTACCTGGGGTACGTCACTCTGGTAAGGTTTTGGGTTGTCTTTTTGACCCTGAAGACAAAATAAGGTGTTCAAAGAAATCATTTTTAATTACAACTACAGTACATCACTGTTTAATCTACTCTATAACACTTGACTCATGTGCCTTTTACAGAAATCTTAAAATGTCTTCAAAATGCAAGTATAATCCATATCTATATCTTTATATATATATATATATATATATATATATATATATATATATATATATATATATATATATATATATATATATATATATATATATATATATATATACATATATACACATATATATATATATATATATATATATATATATATATATATATATATATATATATATATATATCCTGATTTCTTCATCTGTTTTTGTTTATATCTCTCACTAAATTGTTTCAGAAATTAACACAAAAACTAAGATAAACCATCGGAAACCTGAGTAAAATCGAAGTACAATTTTTTAATTATGATGTTATTTATTGAAGCAAAAAAAAAAAAACGTATTCAATACTGACTATTTCAGACCGTAGTTACGAATTCCCCAAACGGGAATTCACCAAGCATGGTGGTGGAAGTGTGATGGTGTGGGGATGCTTTGCTGCTTCAGGGCCTGGGCCCCTTACAATAATTGATGGAAATATGAATTCTGAGAATGTCCGGTCTTCCGTTCGTAAATTGAAACTTCAGCGCAACTGGATCATGCAGCAAGACAATAATCCGAAGCATAGGAGTAAATCCACCTCTGAATGGCCTTTAAAAAAACAGAATTAAAGTTTTGGAGTGGTCTAGTCAAAGTCCTGACTTGAACCTATTTGAGATTCTGTGGCAGGACCATAAACGGGCAGTTCATGCTCAATACCCTCCAGTGTGGCTGAACTAAAGCAATTCGGCAAAGATGAATGGGACACAGTTCCATCACAGTGCTGCGAAAACCCTGATCTCCAGTTAGCAGAAGTGTTTGGTTGCAGTTATTGCTGCTAAAGGTGGAACAACCAGATTTTAAGTTTAAATGGGCAATTAGTTCTTCACATGGGTGATAGGTGTTGGATTACTTTTGAATAAAATAAATAAATAAACTAAATTCATATATATATATATATACTGTATGCGTGCATGTCATTACTACATCGTGCCACAGCTATCTTCTATTCACGTGCGGTGAACACGAGCACAGCTTAAAAAGTCTGTCTCGATTACCAACAAGCATCACAATTTCAAAACAATTTCATGCAATTTTGTCAATTCAAGAAGCTTTCTGCAAAAAAGCACAAAACAACAAACATTCACTGATGCTCAAGAAGGCCGCACGATACTTTAAGAGCCAGAACAGGATGATTGGTGTAAATTGTTATGTTTAAAGATCTTTTTTTTTTCATTTAGTGCTGCTCTTCAGAAGCTACATAAGATGTTTACATGTGTCCCAGAAGACAACATATTAGCCATTTACTGTACACCAATCATCCTGTTCAAAAGTTCACATCCCCCTTGTTGCCTTCTTGAGCATCAGTGAATGTTTGCAATTCATGTCCTAGTCTCTACACCATCTATACCATACCATGCATGTCTTTGGACTAGGGGAGGAAACTGGAGTACCCAGAACATGCAAACTCCACACACAGGGCCGGGCCGGGTCGGGAATCAAACCCCCAACCCTGAAGATGTGAAGCAAACATGCTAACCACTAATAATATATATATCATCATATCAATGTAAGTTTTTATTAACTACTTTTATTAAAATTGCATTTTGACATAAAATGTTTCTATCATTGTTCATAAGTTTAGTACGAACCCATTCGGTACCCAGTCAGTAGTGACCAGTCAGTTACAGTAGCGTGCACAATAGCTCTAAAAACGATAGTAATGCATACAGTGCCTTGCGAAAGTATTCGGCCCCCTTGAACTTTTCAACCTTTTGCCACATTTCAGGCTTCAAACATAAAGATATAAAATTTGTAATTTTTGTGAAGAAACACCAACAAGTGGGACACAATTGTGAAGTGGAACGAAATCTATTGGATTTTTGAAACTTTTTTAACTAATAAAAAAATGAAAAGTGGGGCGTGCAAAATTATTCGCCCCCTTGCGCGTAATACTTTGTAGAGCCACCTTTTGCTGCGATTACAGCTGCAAGTCGCTGGTGGGGTATGTCTCTATCAGTTTTGCACATCGAGACTGAAATTCTTGCCCATTCTTCCTTGCAAAACAGCTCGAGCTCAGTGAGGTTGGATGGAGAGCGTTTGTGAACAGCAGTTTTCAGCTCTTTCCACAGATTCTCGATTGGATTCAGGTCTGGACTTTGACTTGGCCATTCTAACACCTGGATACGTTTATTTGTGAACCATTCCTTTGTAGATTTTGCTGTATGTTTGGGATCATTGTCTTGTTGGAAGATAAATCTCCGTCCCAGTTTCAGGTCTTTTGCAGACTCCAACAGGTTTTCATCCAGAATGGTCCTGTATTTGGCTGCATCCATCTTCCCCTCAATTTTAACCATCTTCCCTGTCCCTGTTGAAGAAAAGCAGGCCCAAACCATGATGCTACCAGCACCATGTTTGACAGTGGGGATGGTGTGTTCAGGGTGATGAGCTGTGTTGCTTTTACGCCAAACATATCGTTTTGCATTGTGGGCAAAAAGTTTGCACCTTCTTCCACATGTTTGGTGTGTCTCCCAGGTGGCTTGTGGCAAACTTTAGACGAGACTTTTTATGGATATCTTTGAGAAATGGCTTTCTTCTTGCCACTCTTCCATAAAGGCCAGATTTGTGCAGTGTACGACTGATTGTTGTCCTATGGACAGACTCTCCCACCTCAGCTGTAGTTCTCTGCAGTTCATCCAGAGTGATCATGGGCCTCTTGGCTGCATCTCTGATCAGTCTTCTCCTTGTCTGAGCTGAAAGTTTAGAGGGACGGCCAGGTCTTGGTAGATTTGCAGTGGTCTGATACTCCTTCCATTTCAAAATGATCGCTCCTTGGGATGTTTAAAGCTTGGGAAATCTTTTTGTATCCAAATCCGGCTTTAAACTTCTCCACAACAGTATTACGGACCTGCCTGGTGTGTTCCTTGGTCTTCATGATGCTCTCTGCGCTTTCAACAGAACCCTGAGACTATCACAGAGCAGGTGCATTTATACAGAGACCTGATTACACACAGGTGGATTCTATTTATCACCATCAGTCATTTAGGACAACATTGGATCATTCAGAGATCCTCGCTGAACTTCTGGAGTGAGTTTTCTGCACTGAAAGTAAAGGGGCCGAATAATTTTGCACGCCCCACTTTTCATTTTTTTATTAGTTAAAAAAGTTTCAAAATCCAATAGATTTCGTTCCACTTCACAATTGTGTCCCACATGTTGGTGATTCTTCACAAAAAATAAAAATTTTATATCTTTATGTTTGAAGCCTGAAATGTGGCAAAAGGTTGAAAAGTTCAAGGGGGCCGAATACTTTCGCAAGGCACTGTAGAAGAACTGAAAATACACTGAATGTATCGATGTGATGTAGGGAAACTCAGACTCTGGAGACATCGCTTTAGTCAAATAACATCCCAATAGTTGCTGGTGCATGCAGCAGTCGAGTGCAAATGTTTGCATACCCTCAGGATAAAGTTAACATTATGATGGATGTTGACGGGTATTATAGCCAAAAATCCATGCAGGCTTTACAGATGTTTATAAATAAAGAAATAACATTAAAGAGTAAGTTAGAAGTCATCAAGTAATATACAGTGAGGGAAAAAAGTATTTGATCTCCTGCTGATTTTGTACGTTTGCCCACTGACAAAGAAATGATCAGTCTATAAATTTAATGGTAGGTTTATTTGAACAGTGAGAGACAGAATAACAACAAAAAATCCAGAAAAACGCACGTCAAAACTGTTATAAATTGATTTGCATTTTAATGAGGGAAATAAGTATTTGACCCCTCTGCAAAACATGACTTAGTACTTGGTGGCAAAACCCTTGTTGGCAATCACAGAGGTCAGATGTTTCTTGTGGTTGGCCACCAGGGTAACACATCTCAGGAGGGATTTTGTCCCACTCCTCTTTGCAGATCTTCTCCAAGTCATTAAGGTTTCGTGGCGTCGCGTTTGGCAACTCAAACCTTCAGCTCCCCTCCACAGATTTTCTGTGGGATTAAGGTAAGGAGACTGGCTAGGCCACCCAGGACCTTAATGTGCTTCTTCTTGAGCCACTCTTTTGTTGCCTTGGCCGGCTGTGTTTTGGGTCATTGTCGTGCTGGAATACCCATCCACGACCCATTTTCAATGCCCTGGCTGAGGGAAGGAGGTTCTCACCCAAGATTTGACGGTACATGGCCCTGTCCATCGTCCCTTTGTTGCGGTGAAGTTGTCCTGTCCCCTTAGCAGAAAAACACCCCCAAAGCATAATGTTTTCACCTCCATGTTTGACGGTGGGGATGGTGTTCTAGGGGTCATAGGCAGCATTCCTCCTCCTCCTCCAAACACGGAGTTGATGCCAAAGAGCTCCATTTTGGTCTCATCTGACCACAACACTTTCAGCCAGTTGTCCTCTGAATCATTCAGTTCAATGTTCAATGGGAAACTTCAGACGGGCATGTATATGTGCTTTCTTGAGCAGGGGGACCTTGCGGGCGCTGCAGGATTTCAGTCCTTCACGATGTAGTGTGCTACCAATTGTTTTCTTGGTGACTATGGTCCCAGCTGCCTTGAGATCATTGACAAGATACTCCCGTGTAGTTCTGGGCTGGTTCCTCACTGTTCTCATGATCAGTGCAACTCCACAAGGTGAGATCTTGCATGGAGCCCCAGGCCGAGGGAGATTGACAGTTCTTTTGTGTTTCTTCCATTGGCGAGTAATCACACCAACTGTTGTCACCTTCTCACCAAGCTGCTTGGCAATGGTCTTGTAGCCCATTCCAGACTCGTGTAGGTCTACAATCTTGTCCCTGACATCCTTGGAGAGCTCTTTGGTCTTGGCCATGGTGGAGAGTTTGGAATCTGATTGATTGATTGCTTCTGTGGACAGGTGTCTTTTATACGGGTAACAAACTGAGATTAGGAGCACTCCCTTTAAGAGTGTGCTCCTAATCTCAGCTCATTACCTGTATAAAAGACACCTGGGAGCCAGAAATCTTTCTGATTGAGAGGGATCAAATACTTATTTCCCTCATTAAAATGCAAATCAATTTATAACATTTTTGACGTGTTTTTCTGGATTTTTTTTGTTGTTATTCTTTCTCTCACTGGTTCAAATAAACCTACCATTAAAATTATAGACTAATCATTTCTTTGTCAGTGGGCAAACGTACAAAATCAGCAGGGGATATATATATACACACACTTTGCTCGTTCACTGAAATATAGATTATACCATTTTGGGCATAATTTTAGACAGAAATGTCCAAGAAATGCTACTTCTGTCAGCGTCAGCCATGTTGGACTGGGAGGAGCAACATTTAAAATTAAGTGTTGATGTTGTAATGTAAAAAAAAAAAAAACAGGCTTACATTTGACAGTCTACAAGTCTACACACTGTACATGAAAGGGTTCAAATGAAACGAATGCATAGGAGTACTGTGCATCCAAGATATCAGTAAAAAAGTTCCTCATTTATGCCTGGATAAAAAGCGTTAAATTCACATTCGGGTCTACAGTATTTAACATCGATGACGAGACTTTATCAAATAAAGCAATATTCTTTTTTTAAAGCATTTATTTATTCATTTTCATATGATTCATTTACATGTGATTCATATTCAAGCATGTGATTCATTTACATATGATTCATTTTCATGTGATTCATATTCATGCATGTGATTCATTTACATGTAATTAATTTTCATGTGATTCATTTACATATCATACATTTTCATGTGATTCATATTCATGCATGTGATTCATTTACATGTAATTCATTTTCATGTGATTCATATTCATGCATGTGATTCATTTACATGTAATTAATTTTCATGTGATTAATTTACATATCATACATTTTCATGTGATTCATATTCATGCATGTGATTCATATTCATGCATGTGATTCATTTACATGTAATTAATTTTCATGTGATTCATTTACATATCATACATTTTCATGTGATTCATATTCATGCATGTGATTCATTTACATGTAATTCATTTTCATGTGATTCATATTCATGCATGTGATTCATTTACATGTAATTCATTTTCATGTGATTCATTTACATGTAATTCATTTTCATGTGATTCATTTACATGTAATTCATTTTCATGTGATTCATATTCATGCATGTGATTCATTTACATGTAATTCATTTTCATGTGATTCATTTACATGTAATTCATTTTCATGTGATTCATTTACATGTAATTCATTTTCATGTGATTCATATTCATGCATGTGATTCATTTACATGTAATTCATTTTCATGTGATTAATTTACATATCATACATTTTCATGTGATTCATATTCATGCATGTGATTCATTTACATGTAATTCATTTTCATGTGATTCATTTTCATGTGATTCATTTACATATCATACATTTTCATGTGATTCATATTCATGCATGTGATTCATATTCATGCATGTGATTCATTTACATGTAATTAATTTTCATGTGATTCATTTACATATCATACATTTTCATGTGATTCATATTCATGCATGTGATTCATTTACATGTAATTCATTTTCATGTGATTCATTTACATATCATACATTTTCATGTGATTCATATTCATGCATGTGATTCATATTCATGCATGTGATTCATTTACATGTAATTCATTTTCATGTGATTCATATTCATGTGATTCATTTACCTTTTCTCCCCTCCCTTTCCCAATAAAGCAATATTCTTGACACAGTTCATGAAGCTTCAGAGATTCAGACCTCGGTGTCCTCTTAAACAGTAACGGCCATACATACAGTAAACAGCAACACAGTGACTGGAAGAGTGTATGATGGGTAAAGTTTTATCACTAAACCTAGCAGCATAGAAGTAATTATCCAAACTGAACATCTCCTGTGTGTAAAAGTGTAAGAGTAACGTTTATGTCGTGCTGTAATGACATTCTATACTACAGAACATATATTATGAATATGGAATGATAACGGATAGATAACGAGTAAGATGCTGTACACATTTAAATAATGCTCATGCATTCAGTCTGTACTGAGGGGGTCTGTGTAACTTTACCATCGTACCACCAATGTACCACCAATTGTAAAATTGTACCACCAATGCAGGCGTGAGGTGTGTAACTGGACACTGATGTGAATGATTCTACTGTCCACCACAAGATGTCAGGCATGTGTTACATGTGTTCGTTGAGGTTTCACTTAACACTGCTGTCCATCCTGAAGGAGACTTCGAAGAGGGGACACGACCGTTGAAGCATTTTACTCCAAACTGAAGTGATGAGGATAACTTACTTAAAATAAATAAATAAATAAATAAATAAATAAATAAATGATCAAAAAACCTTTAACATGAGGGAACAATAAGTCGATTCTTGGACTGACGCGACCATTGTGAAACAGTGAATTCAGCCATATTAAATTGTAACGTGCAGAATGAAAGTCCTTTGATAAAGGTTTCATGTTTTTTTTCTCATTAGCCCTGGTAACGTCCTGTGTTGATATAATTTATACCAGAGTCTCACAATGGCTTCAGTGGATCTCATCAGGATGCTGTAGATTTGTACTTAAGAACTGCTGCTGTGATCCTAAACACTGTCTTGTGATCATCGTAAACACACTCAGTACTATTACTCTTCTCCACCTCTATACTGTGACGATTACACCATCTAGCGTCATTTATAGAGGATGAGTTCCCTTTCGAGACTGGTTCCTTCGGTTTCTTCCTCGTGTCGTCTCAGAGAGGTTCCTTCGCCACTCTCGCCTCTGACTTGCCCACCAGGGATGCTGCTTTCTGTAAACCTTCTTTGTCTATTGTTAAAAACTGCTATACAAACAAGCATGGGATTCAATTGACTATTTGTTCCCATATCCCAGCAACTCCTAAATATAACTGGTTGCACTGTGGGGAAGTTTTTCTTGCTTCAACCATCTGTTCATTGTTGTTCTTGTTTACATAAGTCTCAATGATTGTGCGATAAGAAAACCCCAACTTCTATTTTCGAAAATGATATCCGTGTACTTTCCAAATGGCTCTACAGAGGGACCCTTCATGAGTTCTTACTGTGAAAGGTGTCGTAGAGTATCGTCATGATCACTTCAGAACGGACCGCAGAGTTTCCCTTATGGAAAAATGGCATATTTTCACACGATTAGTTCATAATCATCATCGTACGCTCATCATAAGCACCTAATTGTCAAGTTTTGTGTTGTCGTTGTTGTGTTTGTGTGTAATCTTGTGTGTGCGCTCACTCTGTATGTCCGTTGTTATGTTTACGGTTCTTGTTTTCACCACGTTTGGTTAGTTTGCTTTGCACTATTCAAGAAAAATCTCCGCTTGCGTCTGACACCATCTACAATCCCCGATGCTATGTTGCAGAATGTTTCCCTGTTTCAGTAAAAATGCTGACCATAACAACGCTTCTGGTGCCTTAATTTAAGACAAAGTCACTTATTTTTATTATGCTGTTTGAAGAAATTGGGTCTTATTGTTAAATACGCTGAAAATGTCGTATTTTTCATTCCTTGTGTCTCTGGATAGGACGAAAAGGTGACACACGGTCTGGCTTGGCATGCTTTTCTCATTTTCCCCCTTCCAAGCATGACAATCAAGAAATACAGAGAATTCGAAGATCAAACATCAATCTTCCGTCTATTCGTTTATCTTTTTACCAAATTTCTAACAGTCAGTAGTTAGAAAAGTGCATAGTGAGTTCAAATCCCTGAACTGACAGTCAGCCACTGATGAATCAAGATCCCTCGGCGTCTTGGGTTCTGTTCTGCCTCAATTCTAAGTCATTTCGATAACACCGACGACGTTCACGTGCACATTAAGTCTTCTTTCAGGTCGGTATTCGGGTTGCAGACATATTTCGAATGTTTATATGCGTACGGGCGTATGAATTCTTCCTGTTTACATGGTTGTCATAAGGATGCCGCTCTACACATGGGCTTTTTCTTTCCCGCTGGTATTTCACTGGAGATTCAAGATGCTGGCACTGCTACCCACAATTCCTTGCTGAGCATGTGCATATATATCTCCTTCAGTGGATTTTCTGAATGTTTACATGCAACACATTTCCATATTCCAGGGGTGGGAATCAGAATTAGGGGTATCAGTATACTGTCTTAATCTGAATCTTGCGGCGTTTACGTGATTAGAATAAATTCCAATTCATATCTGAATAATAATGTGCATGTAAACAGGCACTGTGTCCCAAAGACAGAAATGTGACATTAATATCATAACAATCATCAGTACCTTTATAGCAGTAACCTTCAGTCCATCTCTCCCACACTATTACCTGCACTCACACACATCTTTAACACATCGCTCCCTACTGGCACATACCCTACCTCATTTAAGCAAGCCTGGGTTACCCCACTGCTTAAAAAACATCACTCAACCCTGCTATAGTTGACAACTACAGACCTGTTTCTTTCCAAAACTCTTGAAAGAGCCATTTTTAATCAACTCTCCAATTTTCTCACACAGTACAACCTCCTGGACACCAAGCAGTCTGGCTTCAAGAGTAACCACTCCACAGAGACTGCTCTGCTTTCCGTCACTGAAGACATAAGACTAGCTAGAGCAACCTCTAGATCATCTGTCCTCATCCTACTTGACCTCTCTGCTGCTTTCGACACCGTGAACCATCAGATCCTCCTGTCAACTCTCTCCAGCCTGGGTATCACTGGAACGGTTCTACGCTGGGTGGAATCCTATCTGTCTGACAGATCCTTCAAGGTATCAAGGAGCGGAGGTATTTGTGAAACTCAGCAACTCACAACTGGCGTTCCACAGGGGTCAGTTCTGGGTCCACTCCTCTTTTCTATCTACAATACATCTCTCGGGCAGGTGATTGAGTCTCGTGGCTTCTCATATCATTGCTATGCTGATGACACCCAGCTCTATTTGTCCTTCCAGCCTGACGATCCATCCGTCTCTGCACGCATCTCTTCTTGCCTGTCGGATATCTCGGTCTGGATGAAGGAGCACCATCTTAAGCTTAACCTGGGAAAATCTGAGCTTCTCAACATCCCAGCCTGTCCCTCAATCAACCAGAACCTCACTGTACAGCTCAGCTCACTTACACTCATGCCAACCAGGACGGCCAGGAACCTTGGGGTGATTCTTGATGACGGCTTGACCTTTACAGACCACATCTCAGCAACTCTCTGCAAAGTCCTGTAGGTTCATCCTGTACAACATCAAGAAAATCCGACCATGCCTCACCAAACAGGCTACACAGATACTAGTCCAGGCTCTTGTCATCTCTAAACTGGACTACTGCAACTCACTGCTTTCAGGCCTCCCAGCCAGCTCCATCAAACCCCTTCAGATGATTCAGAATGCTGCAGCACGCCTTGTCTTCAACCAGCCCAAGACAACCCAAGTCACACCTCTCTTCATCTCCCTCCACTGGCTTCCTGTAGCTGCCCGCATCAAATTCAAGGCCTTGATGCTCACCTACAAGACCTTGTCAGGAACAGCACCCTCCTACCTCAGCTCTCTCCTAAAGGCCTACGTTCACTCTCGCAATGTGCGATCGATTAGCGGCCGATGTTTAGTCGTTCCCAGTCAGCGTGACGTAAGGTCCCTTTCCAGATCCTTCACACTAACTGTTCCCCAGTGGTGGAATGCACTTCCGATCTCAATCCGGACCGCAGAATGTCTCACCGTCTTCAAAAAACAGCTAAAGACCCACCTCTTCCGTGAACACCTAACCAACTCATAAAAAAAAAAAAGAAACCTGCACTTACAGCTCTACTCTGTGCACTTTGCTTCCTCTGGAACTGAGTTAATGGATCTTGTATAGTAGCACTACTTGTATTGTTCTCTGCTTGATATATCGCTTTGCTTATTTGTAAGTCGCTTTGGATAAAGGCGTCTGCCAAGTGAATAAATGTATAAATGTAACCGTCTCCTTTGTCAGGCACAATAATACCTAGATGACTAGGTGTTGAAATCTCTTTTAAAATGTTGTGAAGGTGACATAAAAATCTAACAGCACACCCTGTTTTGCCCCCCCGCAGATATTATTTAAAAAATGTAAAATTAATGAACGATTGACATCATACATTTTATCCTTTTGTAGTTAGGACTGTGAAGCGATACCATCATTAGAATAAGCATATTAATATAAAATCTGTGATTTACCTTACAGCGCATACTACCGTGTATTAATCGACATCTTTTGACCAATCGGAATTGAGAATTCAATAGCGCTGCGGTATAGACCATATAAAATCCTGCTTAAATGATTGACCTTTTACCATTCAATCACACGAATACTCAATCAAGGCGTCGAGTCCCAGGATATAATTTCTATATTTACAAACAAGTTAAAATGATTATTTTCCCATGTTGGTCTATTAATGAATCAATCCAGCCTTTGAACTGATGTTTCCACTGGGTAGACATCAGAGCATATCAGGAACCTCTACTTCTGATACAGTACATACGTACACAAGAAAAACTCTGTCACCTTTTTCAGACTTCACACTTCGCAGCTCAGAAGGTGAGTTCACATGAAGATCAACTTTATTTTTTACCACACTTCCATTGAAAGTTCTTTGACGTTAGCCAAGGGTTATGACAGAGATTTGGACCGAGTGACATTCCAGATGGCGCACTTTACAAAAATCTCATTTCTCACTTTCTGAGCTGTGAAGCGTAGAGCTTACGAAGGAGCTAGCGCCTCATCGTGAGCTTTAAAGTTGAAATAATCCTACTCCGACTTCATGCCGCTGCTATTTGCACATCAAGAGCCATGTTCACTAGCATGTATTTTTCATTCGTTAAAGTATTCTCATCTCGACATGCTCTTCGCATGTTTTATTCAGGATAAGATGAGATGAGATGGCTTAGGTCTGCTTGTACAACTTGGCCAATGGCTATTTGTATTGGCTACTTGGAATGTTAAGTCAGACTGGCTCCTGTGAGAATCGGGAAGCGTAGACATTTACATACCAGGAGTATATTGAACACCTATTTAAAGGTACAGGTTGCAGTGTTTAAACATGTTTCTCGACCAATAATAATAATTAAGTTGGAAGATATGTTAGAAAAACTATGATGAACAAAAATGTATGTATTCATAAACAAAGATATGTGTAGAAAATGAAATTGATAGGAAAAAAAAAAGTATTTGGGCACTATAGTGAATACATATAGGATTTTACTCAACAAGTTGGAATAACGGTGAAGTTGAAGGATCCCACTGAGGTTCTCAGAGATGACATTATTAAACGACAGTCCAATGGAAAAATCTACAGAGCCATAGCAAAAACCATAAACATCCCTGTCAGTACAATTGGTTGAATGATACGGTGGTGGAAAGTCCACGGAATTTTCCAGACAGGTGCACCGTGCAAGATTGCACAATGCACTCTCAGACTTATGATAAGGAAGGTAAGACAGAACCAGCAGTCCTTTGGAAAGAGTTACAGGATGACCTGAAAGCAGCAGGAACACAGTTAGTTACGGAGAAAGCTTTATAAGCTTTAAACTGAACTACAAACATCTCAGTTTCTACACAGAGATGTGTGTCTGAAAACATTTTGACAACTTTTGTCCAAACACATGCATGGTATACCTTCACATTCTGTGTTACCCAGATGAGGATGGGTTTCCCTTCTGAGTCGGGTTCCTCTCAAGGTTTCTTCCTCAAAAAACATCTTAGGGAGTTTTTCCTTGCCACCGTCGCCACTCAGTGGCTTGCTCAGTTGGGATAAATTCCATTTGTTTTCTACCTGTTTGTCTCTGTTTATCTGTTCCTGTTTGTCTCTCTTTAGATGTTTCTGACTGTTTATACCTGTTTTTTATTTCTGTAAAGCTGCTTTGAGACAATGACTATTGTAAAAAGCGCTATACAAATAAAATTGAATTGAATTGAATTGAATTGGCTGATGAGCGTGTCTAAAAGTGTCCGTAGTGTACGAACTGGGTGTGTGAGTGTGTATGTGATTGTGCCCTGCGATGGACTGGCACCCTGTCCAGCGTGTACCCCGCCTTGTACCTGATGCACCCTGGGATAGTCTCCAGGTTCCCCGCGACCCTGAAAAGGATAAGCGGTGTAGAAGATGGATGGATGGATGGATGGATGGAAGTATATGAAATAAAAATGAAAGCGTCCAAATACTTTCCCCCCTCATTTTGTAAGGAGTGCCAACGATACCAGCGTCGACTGTAAACCTGTGATTTGCAGCTGGACCTGGAATTAACCAACGCCTTTTAATCAACAGCAATCAGATTTGAGAATTCGACAGTCATCTGGTTTAAAGAACATTATGAGAACATTCATGTTATTTAAAAGGTTCGGAGGAAATAATGGTCCTGCAAAGAAAAAACATTTGCTGTGATGAGAATTTGCTTCCAAAGGTTATCAGAATGTTTCGTTCACAACGTTCCCAATTACTTCATGGTAATATTAATGTTAATGTTTCTACATCTAAATTCATGGCTATTACATTAAAATCCCCCCTCTAAACAACAGTACATTAAACCAAGATTTCCTCGAGCCGTGATGTGTAGAATGTATCTATGTGCTGAATCCTAGTCATACATTCGTCATATATTCTTACATTTTTTTAATTAAATGCAAAGAAATTCCATGTCAAAGCCTACAAAAGCACCAGCAATATCTCCCTTAATGGTTCATTCTTTTTCAACACGTCTTTCTCAGCATGTTGTTATACAGAGACGTGTCAAAGTCCAAGAAAACCTGATATGGCTATTATTAATTTTGCTTGCAATTGGTACAGGCAATGAGTTCAGCATGTAACAATATTATGAAAACCCTGACCTTGTCACATTCAATAATCTGATTTGTCGCCCCCAGCGATATTTGCTTCTACTTTGCATAAAATTCCCATTTTTTTTATTTTTTTTGCTTTGTTTTGTTTTGCTATCATTGCCTGCTTTGCAAAACTCTCTCTTTCTTAATCCGTAATGCAGGATCTCCTCATGACTCCATAGAAAATAAAAAGGAAATATGAAGGTAGGCTTCTGTGTACACGTTTCTGGCTCTGAAATAGGCTCCGCCCATAGCTAGAACTTTTTTCTTAGAGTGCTTTCACATATGAAGTGTGCAGTCCATTTGAATTGAACCATGGTGCATTTACGTCTCTGGTTTTTTTTTACGTCCAGCAGGTGAGGACATGGCAGTTATACTAAGTCCAAAAAAAGCATCCCAAGAGCGTCTGTGTGAGGTGGTCAGATTTCGCTTCCAGTCAAACTCTCGCGCAGTTTGACCGCAATGAGAAATGCGATTCGACTCTGAGTGAACCGAACATGCTGTGTACTTTGGCTTGCAGCATTTTCTTATAAGTGAGAGCTGCTAAACTGAGCTGTGAGTCACACGTTGAGCCAAAGGACGAAGATGTAGGACTGCAGAAACGCAACGTGCTCTGGAAATTTGGACCAACACACAAATACCGAATGAAGAAAAGAGTTTCACGAGTACGTTTCCAGCTCCTTAGGTACAGTTTTTCCTTGAATATTTGAACATTTTTTGATTAAAGTGTGAACGTTAAACTACATTGCAAACAAACCAAAAATAACATATGGGGTTTGAATCCCACCTCCACCCTGCGGACATGGAGTTTGCATGTTCTCCCCATGCTTCGGGGGTTTTCTCAAGGTACTCCGGTTTCCTCCTCCAGTCGAAAGACATGTGTAGTAGGCTGATTGGCATTTATAAATAGTCCATAGTGTGTGAGTGTGTGTGAGATTGTGCCCTGTGATGGGTTGGCCCCCTGTCTAGGACATTCCCCACCTCGCGCCCCAAGTTCCCTGTGATAGGCTCCATTCTTCCTACAACACTGTGCAGAGAATGGATGGGTGGATGGACGGACCACTTAATAAAGGTAAGTGCTAAAGTTTAGAAGCCATTTGAAGAGGCTTGAGAACATGTTTTCTTCTTATCGCCAGAGCTCTTGATGCAAGACCCAGTCGCTAATAGCCTTTCGAGAAATGCTTTACGTCTCTAATCCCTTTGTTTACGTTTTGTAATTGTTAGATTTCAGAGGGTCCTGGTCGAGCAGGACAGTTGTTCTCCGCTCTGGGGCTGTCGAGAGACGAGCCGTCAGTAAGAGTAAACGCGTTCACAGCATAAAGGTGATTTAAACTGAATGAGTATGCTCTGTAGCTCATGGTCTTCTCGCTCTGATTAAGACACTGGGGGGAAATGAGCTTTGTTAATGAACGTTTAACCAAAACAATAAAAACTCCAGGGCTGGTGCCGATGTCTTCAGTGCAGCATATGGCTGCATCAGCGCACTGTGGCGTGCCGAGAGTCGTGCCCATTGGCTCAGATCGCATTGTGAGCCACATCCCTCGTTCTCGCATGAGAGTTATTTAAAAAGCTTTCAGCAGAGCAGCTGATACAAAGGCCTTTTCACTTTTGAGAGAGGAAAAGAAAGGACAGCACTTAGCCTGCTGAGTTCATTCCAGGTTCCATCGCTCCGCGTCCTATCTCTGCCCTGCTTCCTTTTGTGAAATCTTTCTATCGTTCTGTTGCATATGAAAAGTTTTAAGGATATTCAGGCAATTTTCTGATTTGTCTTTGTGCTCGGGATAAAATGCTGTTCTCACCTTTTAATGTATGATCTTTTATGCTAGTCTCACTCTCTTCCGCTCTCTCTCTCTCTCTCTCTCTCTCTCTCTCTCTCACACACACACTCATTTTCATCACCGGCTGTGTTGAATGATGGGACGGCGTGTGTAGGTGCTGTTTGTTTATGACGGACTGCATGCTCATCAACACCTCTTAATGCAGAGAAGGTCACTATGGCAAATGCATAACACTCAATCACACACGCATAGCAGGCGCGCTGATAAGCATATTAAAGCGTCCGGTAGCGACCTTGGCTTTGTGGTTATGCATTTCCCACTCGTACAGCTTCGCCTATTGATTCTCCTGACTGTATTATCCAGTCCTCACTGGGTGTAAGGCATCGGTGGACAGGAAGTAAATACCCAGACAATAATGGATATGTTAGAAACATGGGAGGCAGGGATAAATAGACAATCAGCAGGATTAATTAAGCGTGGCCAAGTAGTGCTGACCGTTATCATTTATTCATCTGACAGATGCTTTTATGGAAGGGGCTTGCGAAATGAGGCTGAATCTAGTCCAAGGATAAAACTGACCAAGGAGAAATTTGAGCGATCGGGGGGTCACTACCTGGAGAGCTCAGACATCAGACTAAATACCAGAACATGCGATCAACTCAGCTGTTGCTTTGTACTAGTCGGGGTCATGGTGGATGTGGAGTATATCCCAGGAACACCGGGTGTGATGCGGGAATACATGCAGGATATGATGCCAGGCCATCGCACGGCTCTACGCACACACACACACACAACCGGATCTAATTTCAGAACATGGAGGAAACCTTCTCATACATTTGGACGGCATCCGAAACATTATACAGATAATAACTTGAGCTCAGGATCGAACCCGAGACCCGTGACGTGGCAAAGTGACCCACTGAGCCACCCCGCTGCACTTCGAAAGTCTCCATGAAGCAACTTCTTCAGCTGTGATTTGATTCCACGTGTTGATGTATTTCCTTCTAAAAGTCAGAGTGATGATGTGTTAAACTGTTATGAATAACTAAAATCATTGGATCGTTTTCCTGGAAGTGATCAACTATCAAATGAAATCTCTAAAAACGAATGGTCGTGATTTTATTCGTCAGATATACTATCATATTGATGTCTATAACGCTAAAACGCTAAAGCTCTGAGACAGCAATTTTGATTTCAGGGACACTAAAAATCAGGACGCGATTAACTCCTACCAATAAAAGTCCACCCTTAGATAAAACGGTTCCATCTCTAGGACCTGAGTTCATTTAGTAGCTTCATCCTTCAGCTCAATGAGCTGTATTGTAATTGAAAATGAACTTTACACGAGTCCTTCTTTTGGAATGTGCAAATGATTCCTGCAAACGCTTCTGGTTTGAGCCATGGTGTTGATAGCATCTCTAAAAGCTGCTAGTTTAATTACTGAGAAAATAGTGAGTTGGTAGCAGGTTTCGTTTCTAAATCAAGGTGCTCGTTTGTTCAGTATACTGCTTTCTCCTCGTGAAGCTCACCGTGGATCTGGTGCCTTGAGGTGGGAATATGACCTGGATGGAAAGCCAGTCCATCACAGATACTACTACCGATCATTCAGAACCCAAAGACATTTTCATGCAGCATTAGCATGTTCTCATTATAAGACGGTCAAGAATGTGATGTAAATACATTCTAGTAAACTTGTTTTTAGGGCTGTTTTTACATCCACTCACCATCTAAAGAACACCTGAGAACCTGTTTCTTTTCTTTCTTCTAAAAGTACAATATATTGAATCATCATCAAAAAACCAAAACGAAAAACTGTGCTCAAAAAACGGACAGAAATGCAAAATCCAACTCGTTGGGGTTCATTTTTATGAACTACTGCCTTTTGCTTTTCGCTATTTCTGAGCTCCAGGTCATCGTGATGCCCCCATGGCACATCTTTAACTCAGGCGTCTGTCAAATTTTATTCTTTGCTCTTTTTTCGACTGTAGAAAAGGAGCCCCTGACTGCCAGAACCACAGACTCTCTGCAGGTTTTTCACAGAAAAAGAGGCAAAAAACTGAAACCTAAAAACCCTTTGGGAGACTCTTAGACCACGGAGTTCAGCTAATGTGAATTATGAACCTTGTTGGAGGTTCTCTGGCAGTTTATATTGATTGAAAAATATCGATTGATGGATTTTTAAGCTTACCTGAACCACAGAGAACCGTGTTCGACCATTATGTTGGAAGATGCTGGGAAAACCTTTCACATGGTAAGTTTTTCTACTATTTCCTACTATATATGTAGTTCTGAAACAACTTTGACTGGAGCGGATATGTAAAGTACTAGCATTTTCAAAAAGAGCGGAAATTACATTGAAAGGTTTCTGTTCGACTTCAGCAGACGAGACGTCGACATTTTGACAATCAGTATCTGCTTACAAAGTAAATTGATTAGGCCTTAATCTGCTTCACCACGACTTGATCAAAGTGTGACATTCCCTGTGTGAGGATATCACAGTTAGCTCACAGGTTTTTAGACATCTTCGGTTAAACTGACTGTTCCTACCAGCTTTGTTGTTAAATTCTGTAAATTCCTTACAGAATGTGGTCTTGGGAGGAAGAAAGCATAGACAAGGGTATAAAAAAAGATGCAATTTCACATTGTTTTGGTAAAATACGTGTTCCCTTTCAAAGGGAACTCCACGTTGCGTTTAGCACAACACTATGGGAGGGACGGTCGCATAGTGTTATGCTAAACGCAACGTAGAGTTCCCTTTGAACGGGAACAGGGTTACGTGCGTAACCCGTAAGTGTCAATGTATGCTACAGGTAGAAAAACTGATTTTCTGTCTTTTTGTCTGTTTGCCAGAATTCTTCCTGATGGGATTTCCCATCAAAACTGCTACACATAAGTTTTGACCAATTATTATTCAGTTTATGGTCACAACAACAAAATTTGGTCAAAGAATCATGGACCGAAATGTGTCGCAGTGTGTTTCTCTGTGTTTCAGAGTTTTGCTCCATCCCACCTCGCACAGCACAGGGATAGAGTAAAAACATGGACTGTCTGAGGACTCACTTGAGCACAACTGCTTTAATCCAGGTTTCCACTTATCCACAAGATCTTCAGCCCGATTTTGCGGTCACACGTCGTAAAACAATTCTTCGGTCATGAGTTCAGTGCGACCAAAGACGGCTGATAACAAAGTTCTGCCGATGGCAGGCATTTTTTAAATAAAATCTCATGCCGCTATGATGCTTGTTAAAAATCCACCAATAGGAGGACGGCATAGGATGATGCAAAACTAATCAGACAGCTACAGATGCTAAATTATTCTTTTTTTCCCTCATAGACGTGAGTAAAAAGTGCTTTGTTGTGCCATTCAATTAGGCCAAATACAACGAACTGTTCTTTTAATAACTTCTTTATTGCTAACCGAATGACCACATGAAGATCCGAGTTCAGTCAAAACTGTACTGTAAGTACTGCAACTGCATCATTTTTTAATTAGGGCACATCTACGAATCGGTACAGGGGTCAGAGGTTACCCAAGAAGCCTTTATTCAACAAAAACAATTATGATCTATCCCCAGTTATTTTCACATGGATAATTTAACATCAAATATTTCAGCGATACACAACATGCTTCAGTTTCTGCCTCAGAGAAATGATTTCTTTTGGCCGTTTAGTAGCCAAGCTTTGTGATTTCCACTTTGTGATCTTGGCCTTTATATTGAATTTTTGCAGGCGTCACTAAACGCAAATCAGCCGTGGCTTGCAAGCGCCCGGTAATTACGACTGATTGGCATTTCTCAACAGAAGCACTCAAGAAACATTTGAAAATCTGCTGTACGTTTTTTGGTTCGGTTTGGCGTATGGTTTCGGTTATTTGATGTTACTGTATGTATTTGATGTTAAATTATCCATGCTTTAAAGAACTTTTAAAAAGCATTCGCTACACTGCTGCACATATGAGTTTGTTTATCGTTGATTCCCTGCCTCCTGTCTGATTAATTCATGACCTTTCTCATCTCTGAGCATCGGTCACATTCCTGCGAGGAGTCAGCTGCACAGTGACAGGAGTTCCGCTGCCGTAGGGTCGGCACATTTGCACATCTGTGAGCCCTAAACCACAAACGCACACACGTACACACACGCACACGAATACACAACCTCATCTTGAGACGAGGAGGATCTTAATTTCCGCTGGAAGGCTCGCCACAGGCTCCTGCAATCTGTCCACTCTTAAATCTCCCATCTTCGGCTGTCACACGCAGCTAACTTTTCAGCCCAGACTTTCAAACTCACTTTCAGAGAAACGTGCGAATGACAGACAGCTTTGCGCTAACTCCCAGGTTTGACAGTTGCTTGTTTGCTAACAGTAAAGGTGAAATCGATTAATTGTTATAAGCCAAAAATTCTCCTTGTGTGTTCTGTTTTCCGTCTCATTATTAATTTTCTCCCCTCTATTCTTCATTCATGAGCTGCTAACATAATGTCTGCAGGGGAGAGAAAACAGGATGGCAATTTAACTGCCTACTCTGGGAAACAGTGAGCTTTTTTTTTTTTTTTTTTTTCCCCTGCTCATAGCTACTCGGTTATACAATAAAAAAGTAAGTGCCCAGCTAATGTAGCTGCAGGCCTTCCTCCAGCTGTACGCACGAGTGAAGTTGTCCTCCCCGGCTTCTTTGTAATAGACCTGTGATTTCTGCAGTGCATCACGATTATGATGCACACTGATTGAAAATAGACTCATTAACATTATGCACTAGTCTGATTTAGAACAAAAGCACACACTGGAGGCTGTAACTGAACTGTGATGCAGGTGTGTGTGTGTGTGTGTGTGTGTGCGCGTGTTTGTTTATAACTTGGGTATACTAAACGGATATACTACAATAATGCTACATGATTCAATTATGAGAAAACCCGAGCGTTTGACAGAGTACACATGAACGCAATCAGATTTGTGATTAATGAAGTCATAGCTCACTGGAAGCCTTTGAAATATGAAATCAATACTGTCACAAGAAAATAATTAACAACGGAGTGGCGTAATGCTGCGTTACTACTGTTACCAATGGGAAGTTGATTATATTCTAATAACTTTTCTATAACTTGCCAGAGAATGCGTTTTTAAATTTTTTTTTTATTACTTTAAAACCACCTGGCTAACATGTGTAGGTCTCCCTTATACCGTTAAAACATGGAGGCATTGAATCCACAGGACCTCGGAAGGTGTGCTGTGGCATCTGGCACCAAGATGTTAGCAGCAGGTCCTTTAAGTCCTGCAAGTTGTGAGGTGGGGCCTCCATGGATTGGACTTGTTTGTCCAGCACATCTCACAGTTGCTCGAGTGGATTGACATCTGGGGAATTTGGAGGTCGAGGCAACACCTTAAAACTCTCTGTCATGTTCCTCAAACCAACAATTTTTGCAGCGTTTCAGGGTGCACTATCCTGTTGAAAGAAGCCAGTGCTATTAGGGAATACCATTGCCATGAAGGGGTGTACTTGGTATGCAACAATGTTTAGGTAGTACATGTCATAGTAACATCTACATGAATGCCAGGATCCAAGGTTTCCCAGCAGAACATTGCCCAGAGCATCACACTTCCTCCACCAGCTTTCCTTCTTCTCATAGTGCATCCTGGTGCCATCTGTTCCCCAGGTAAGCGACACACATGTACCCGGCCATCCACATAAAAGAGAAGGTGATTTATCAGACCACGCCTTCTTCTTCCATTTCTCCATGGTCCAATTCTGATGCTCACGTGCCCATTGTAAGAGGTTTCGGTGGTGTACTGCGGTCAGCATGGACCCTCCGACTGGTCTGCGGCTACACAACCCCATTTGCAGCAAGCTGCAATGCACTGTGTGTTCTGACACCTTTCTCTCATAGTCAGCACTAACTTTTTCAGCATTTTCTGCGACAGTTACCGTTCCTTGGGATTAGACCAGATGGACTAGCCTTTGCTCGCCATGCGCATCATTGAGCCTTGGGTGTGGGTATATACATATACACACACATATACACACACATATATGTACATAAACACATATACAGTAACACAGAAGTAAGTACACCCCTCACATTTGTGTAAATATGTGATGATATCTTTTCATGTGACGACACTGAAGAAATGACACTTTGCTACAATGTAAAGTAGTGAGTGTACAGCTTGGGTAACAGTGTCAATTTACTGTCCCCTCAAAATAACTCAACACACAGACATTAATGTCTAAAACGCTGGCAACAAAAGTGAGTACACCCCTAAGTGAAGATGTCCAAATTGGGCCCAAAATGTCAATATTTTGTGTGGACATCATTATTTTCCAGCGCTGCCTTAACCCTCTTGGGCATGGAGTTCACCAGAGCTTCACAGGTTGCCACTGGAGTCCCCTTCCACTCCTCCATGACAACATCACCTTCTATTTGAGGATGCCCCACAGATGCTCAATAGGGTTTAGTCCATCACCATCACCCTCAGCTTTTTTAGCAAGGCAGTGGTCGTCTTGGAGGTGTGTTTGGGGTCGTTATCATGCTGGAATACTGCCCTTCGGCACAGTCTCCGAAGGGAGGGGATCATTCTCTGCTTCAGTGTGTCACAGTACATGTTGGCATTCATGGTTCCCTCAAAGAACTGTAGCTCCCCAGTGTCGGCAGCACTCATGCAGTCCCAGACCATGACACTCCCACCACCATGCTTGACTGCAGGCAAGACAAACTTATCTTTGTACTCCTCACCTGGTTGCCACCACACACGCTTTACACCATCTGAACCAAATAAGTTTATCTTGTTCCAGTAATCCATGTCCTTAGTCTGCTTGTCTTTAGCAAAATGTTTGCAAGCTTTCTTGTGCATCATCTTTAGAAGAGGCTTCCTTCTGGGATGACAGTCATGCAGACCAATTTGATGCAGTGTGCAGCATATGTTCTGAGCACTGACAGGCTGACCCCCCACCCCTTCAACCTCTGCAGCAATGCTGGCAGCACTCATACATCTATTCATTGAGGGAATCATGAATGCCAACATGTACTGTGACATACTGAAGCAGAGCATGATCAGTATGCAGTATTCCAGCATGATAACGCCCACAAACACACCTCCAAGACGACCACTGCCTTGCTAAAGAAGCTGAGGGTGAACTTGATGGACTGGCCAAGTATGTCTCCAGACCTAAACCTAACTATCACAATCGCGGAGTGAGCGTGAACAGTGGAGTGCATTGCCTATGGTTTTCTCTGTGACGACGGCACCTGCTGCCTCCAAGTGTTTCTGGAGCTCTTTCTTAGTGGTCCTTGGCTCTTGGGCTACTCTTCTGACTATTCTTCTGACTCCCTGGTCAGAAATCTTGCGAGGAGCTCCTGTGTGTGGCCGGTTGACGATGGAGTGATGGTTGTTCCGCTGCTGGATAATGGCTCAAATGGTGCTTACTGGAGGATTCAGAAGTTTTGAAATACGTCTGTATCCAATTCCATCAATATGTTTTGCAACAATAAGGTTGTGAAGGTCTTGGGAGAGCTCTTTGCTTTTACCCATCATGAGATGTTTCTTGTGTGACACCTCGGTAATGCAAAGCCTTTTTATAGACCACCAATTTACTAATCCAGCTGATATTACTTTTCACACATAGGAGGTATAATTACTTTCTAACTACTAACGGATTTCAGATGGTTCCTTTAAAACTGCTTTTTCTTAGCGTGTGCAATACTTTTTCAAGTAAAGTATTAAAGTGTCATTCCACTTTATTACACATAACTTTATTCGTGGACTTTTTATTTGCGGATTTCTTGAGTTAATACTGATGCCTGATGAAAATTTCACGTGAACAACCTCATTGGAAATATATTTACTGAAACAAAATGTCGACACGCTCAAGACTTATTTCCCTGACTGTAACTTCAAACATTTGAATGAAGTACGAACAAAACATAACAAAAAAGGCTTACAAGAACCAAAATAGAATGACGTGAGACAGAAGGATAAACCGAAACAATGCAAGACGACTGGTGCGATGCAGAACGAGACTATTTATACATACGTGCTAATGAGACAAACGTGAATCAGGTGAACCAGACATGTGATAGATAGATAGATAGGTGCAGTGGCTGATGGGAATTGTAGTTTAGTCATTTTCCTGCTATATACATGACAAAGAGAGTTGTTACTATAGAAACAACAGTGGCTTAGTGGTTAGCACGTTCGCCTCACACCTCCAGGGTTGGTTCGATTCCCGGGGCCGTGTGTGCGCGGAGTTTGCATGTTCTCCCCGTGCTGCGGGGGTTTCCTCCAGGGATTCAGAAGTCCAAAGACATGCATGGTAGGCTGATTGGCAGGTTGGTAAATTGTCCATTCATGTATGAATGAGTGTGTATGTGATTGTGCCCTGTGACGGACTGGCACCCTGTCCAGGGTGTACCCCGCCTTGTGCCCGATGCTTCCTGGGGTAGGCTCCAGGTTCCCCTCCAGGTTCCCCGTGACCCTGTAGAAGGAATAAGCGGTTGAAGATGGATGGATGGACAGATACAAAGTTTGTGTTGTCATATTTTAATAAATAAAAAAAAAAGCATTCTTACACACACGTCTTGTGCTGTCACAAGAAAATAATCAACTTCAGGGTGATAACAGTAACTCACATTGCTTCACGTTGAGTCGCATTAGGACAATGCATCATTCTCCTATCAGGTATTTTCGTATCACAGCATGCTCTGTCATGTTTTATTCATTCATCTTATACAGTCGTTTATGTGCTTCTCACTTGTATAATGGCTGTTAGGGTCTTTTTTCAGTAAGCAACCTTATATTTGAGAAAGTCACTCTATAATGATGATGAATTGTAATTTTCTGATGAATCTAATGTTACTGATATGCAGTTTTATTCATATACTTGTGTGAAAGCAGGCCTATATGTGAGTAGAATCGCATGCACCAATTTACAGTACCTTGCTGGACAATAGGTATTTGCCCCATCCTGATGTCTTCTAAAACAAAGGCTACCTGGGTAAACACAAAATACAGGGTTTTTTTTTTTTATGATAATGTTATTTATTGAAGCAAAAAAAGTTATCCAATACCAACTGGGTCTGTGTGAAAATGTATTTGCCCCTTTAACAGTTTTACTTTATTGAATTTTATTTCAATTCTCTATCTATCTATCTATCTATCTATCTATCTATCTATCTATCTATCTATCTATCTATCTATCTATCTATCTATCTATCTATCTATCTATACAAATACTAATTCCCCAAATCTATGTAACTGTATTGATAATGGGGTTCAGCTGGACTAGACGCAACCAGGCCTGATTACTGCAAAACCTGTTCAAGCGAATCAACACTTAAATAGAACTTTCTCAAGTTGGTTAAAAGGTCTTACACAGTAACACACTATGCCAAAGTTGAAAGAAATCCCAGAAATGATGATGAAAAAGGTGATTGAAATACATCAGTCTGGGAAGGGTTACAAAGCTATTTCAAAGGCTCTGGGACTCCAAAGAACCACAGCGAGAGCCTTTAGCTCCTAATGGAAAAACTCAGCACAGTAGTGAACCTTCCCAGAAGTGGACGGCCTTCCAAAATTCCAAAAGTCACAAAAGAGCCAAAGACAACATCAAAGGAACTACAGGCCCCTCCTCTGTCGCATCAGTAAAGGTCACTGTTCATGACTCTACTATCAGAAATACACTGGGCAAAAATGGCATCCATTGAAGAATATCATACCCACAGTCAAGCATGGTGGTGGAAGTGTGATGGTGTGGGGATGCTTTGCTACTTCACGGTCTGGGCAACCTGCAGTAATTGAGGGAAACATGAATTGTGCTCTCTACCAGAAAATCCTAAACGAGAATGTCCACTCTTCAGTCCATAAATTGAAACTCAAGCGCAACTGGATTATGCAGCAAGACAATGAACCCCAAACTCCAAAGCATAGGTGTAAGTCCTAGTCCTAGAAATGGATGGATACTTTTTCACAGCACTGTATATGCACTTACCTGTGAGTGTGTGTAGGTGTGTGTAGGTGTGTTTGAGAGCCTGTTGCGTCGCGCCTTGTTGTGAGCATTAGCAATCAGCCGAACAGACGTTGCTAATTCAGCTTGCTGATAAAACCTGTTGATGGCTCTTTGTATCGCTGTCATTGCCGAGGCCAAGTTCGGTGTGTGTGTTTTCTGAACCACGATGGTCAATATTGGTACTAACCACTTTTTCAAAGGGCCTTTGTTTGTCTTTCCTCAACTCTCTCTCCCTCCCTCTCTCTCTCTCTCTCTCTCTCTCTCTCTCCCTCCCTCCCACTCTATTAGTGTCTCTGTAGAGATTGAATCATTTGGACTTTCTCAGGCTCCCACTACTATTTTATGTTCTTTACTTTCATTTCAAAAACCATTTAGTTGCAGGTACAACACTGCCATTAACGAGCAATGCAGCTGCGTATGGATCTGATGTTCTCTTCTGAGTAAGTGTGTGTGTGTGAGTGTGTGTTTGGCTCTTGGGCAAAAGCAAGCAGTCACAGAGACAGTAAACTAAACACATCTGCCAACTTCCCCTTTCAGCCGCAGGTTATCAGAGCCACACTGAGCAACCGATTAAAGGAAAAAAAACAAAAAAAAAAAAACAACAACAAAAAAAAACAAATACCACTCATTTCAGCTGCAGTGCCTTCATTTCAGAAAGCGAAGCAGGACATTCGAGCATGGAAATAACGATAAAAATGAAATAGTATCTTTCTTCTTCTTCTTCTTCTTCTTCTTCTTCTTCTTCTTTTTTATACATGCGTTTGGTTTAGCTGGATTGTCGTGGAATCTTTCTTTGCTTCATAAAGACATATGATCAAAATCTCACGTCACAATCGTTTTATTAATAAAAGATCTCTTACAGCTCGGTCGGTAGGAGATATTTTCGAAGAAATGATTCAAGACAGACTTGGAAACAATGAGTAGACAAACACTGCTTTGACGTCTGTGAGGAACATCATCGTTTCCGTTCAGGAGATAAACGGTTACATAATATGACCAGAATAAGCAAAGCGAAATAGGTTTATTAATAAAAGATCTCATAGCGCGGAGACCGTAGTAGATATTTTCTCTTGTACCATCCCTAAATTTTGGAATAGTGAGAAGAGAACACTGGAAATATTCTACAGCTGTACTGGTGCTATCGGTTTATTAAAATCCGTTGGGGTAATGGTGCTTTTATATTGCTATATGTTTAAAAAATGTATTTTTTCGATGATGTATAGTCATTTTCATATCGTACGTTGTAGGCAATTTATTTATTAACATAAATTGTATGTTCCTTTACTTAAACTCTACTTACCGTTTTGTTTAATATTTAAAACTTTTAACGAATGATTGTGGGGTCCAACATTTTTATTATTATTATTTTTTACACCTGTGAAGGACTAAGGATTTGATGATATTTTTATTTACTGAATTTCCCAGTCTGTGAGGAACAAATTGTAGTCAGTGAGTGTTACAGAAATACTGACTTCCTTCTCCCTTTCCTTCTCCTTTCCTTCTCCCTTTCTTCCCCTTTCCTTCTCCTTTCCTTCTCCTTTCCTTCTCCTTTCATTCTCTCTTTCCTTCTCTCTTTCCTTCTCCCTCCCTTCTCCATCCTTCTCCCTTTCTTCTCCCTTACTTCTCCATTCCTTCTCCTTTCCTTCTCTCTTTCCTTCTCCTTTCCTTCTCCCTTTCTACTCCCTCCCTTCTCGTTTCCTTCTCCATTCATTCTCCTTTCCTTCTCCCTTTCCTTCTCCCTTTCTTCTCCCTTCCTTCCCCATTCCTTTTCTCTTTCCTTCTCTGTTCCTTCTCCATTTCCTTCTCTCTTTCCTTCTCCTTTTGTTCTCTCTTTCCTTCTCTCTTTCCTTCTCCCTTCCTTCTTCCTCACACAGCTGTTATATCTGAAATCTGAAAACAGACGGTGATGGCAAAACTTTATTTATTTATTTATTTACGTTTAGATTATTTCAAATTTTGCCCTGTGTTTTGGATTGACGCTTTGTTATAGGATACACACACATGCTTTTCACCCAGAAACCTTGGGGACGCAAACTTTTGTCCTGATTTCCGCCTGAAAATTGTACAATGACATAACGATACACTAATAACAATATCACCCTGCACTATTTTGAATGATTTACAATTCATTTCCTTTCTTTAAAAAAAAAACCCCCAAAGAACACTGGGAGATGATAAGAATGGAAATGATAGTGTTTAACAGAAAGTATCCCCGGTGTGCACATGTGTGTTAACATGGAGTGTCTGTGGACTAAATGTGTGTTTAACACAGTGTGGGTCTGCATGCATGTTTAATATGGGGTGTGTGTGTGTGTGTGTGTGTGTGTGTAACATAGAGGATTGGTGTAGTGTGAATTACAGTAATTGCCTTGTTTGTTTTTGTTTTGCTGGTTCTGTGGGCTGCTAAGCCACTGCTCCACTGCCTCTGATTGTTTGTCATTTGCCATTTCGAGTGGAACTAACAAGCATACAGCGCAAGTGGGATTGAGAAATTGTGTGTGTGTGTGTGAGCTCGTGATAACAGCAGAAGAGAGAAAGTAAAAAAAAATATATATATATATCCCCACTTTTGTTACCCTTCCTGCCTCCGTCTTGTCACAGATCTTTCCACCTACGCACATATTCATCTGTTACGATGGCCACGTCTCTATGGCACGTACTGAAAGCTAGATCATTGCATTGACGCAGGTCTGTGTGTGTATGTGTGTATGTGTGTGTGTGTGTGTGTGTGTGTGTGTGTGTGTGTGCTTCCTGTGAAAACGTTCACAGGACACCTGAGTCACTAGGAAGTACATTATCTCTAATGTCCACTTCTATGAAGTGACCTCATGAAGGGTTGCTTCGTTGAGCTTGGGATGAGATAAGAGGCTGATAGTGGAGTGTCACTGAAAAAGGTCACGGCCATCGTAAAGCAATGATGGAGAGAGAGAGAGAGAGAGAGAGAGAGAGAGAGGGGAAGTGATGAGAGAAGAGAGAACAGAACCGAGACTCGTTATGAGGGATCAACATCCGCTGAAATAAAAACCTAATGATTGACAGCGACATAGAAACGTGGGGAAGACAACAACAGAGCCAGTAATTGAGGTTTTTTTTTTTAGGTTTTTTTTAAATACTATTATAATACTGTAATTCGTTGTTTGTTAATATAATGACAATATCAATAAAATGACAGTAGACTCGGAGAGGCCATTAAGGAAAACAGTGTCTCAGTTCATCTCAGCTCATCATTAAGAGAACTTACAAGTGAGACAGAATCTAATCCGCACGCAGAAGTGAATGGTTCAGGGTTCAGGATCTCGCTCAAGGGATCTACAGCTGATCTCTGGAGGTGTGGGATTAAACAACAGGCTATAACAATAGACTTTAGAGTCTCAAACACTAAAGCATAATCTCCTAATGCACACAAAGCTCTTTCTTACAGATAGATGGATGAATAATAATCAATCCAGTAGAGATTAATGTATGTGTTTACATGTATATAGCACTTTTCTAAACACTCAAAGTGCTTTACAGGGGGTGGGGTTGGGAGGGTGGGGTTGGGATGTGCCATCTCCCCTCAACCACCACTAGTGTGTAGCATCCAACATAGTGTGCCAGAACACCCACCACATACCAAGTATTAGTCCAGAGATGGGTAATTATTACGGGGGCATGATGGAGAAGGGCAAGTGGGGGGAATTTTGACACTGGGGTTATCATAAGTGTCCCACACAGACCCCTCACTACTACCACTTTCCATGTGGTCTCCCATCCATGTCCTAACTTCAGTGGGAAACCAGGTGAGAACTGCAGGGAGATATGGCTCCCGCATAGTGTTGCTGCTAAAGGTGGCATAACCAAATTTTAATTTTAAGGAGGCAATTAGTTTTTCACATTGGTGATTGGATAACATTTTCAAAGCTTCAATTTAAATAAAATAAAATAAAATAAAAACTGTATTGTGTGTTTACTCAGGTCACCTTTGTTTTATGTTTTCCATCCATCTTCTATACTGCTTTATCCTTTTCAGGGTCACAGAGGAACCTGGAGACTATCCCAGGGAGCATCAGGCACAAGGCAGGGTACACCCTGGACAGGGTGCCAATCCATCGCAGGGCACAATCACATACCCATTCATACACTACAGACACTTTAGACATGCCAATCAGCTGACCGTGCATGTCCTTGGACAGGGGGAGGAAACCCCTGCAGCACGGGGAGAACATGCAAACTCCGCACACACACAGGGCCATGGTGGGAATCAAACCCCTGACCCTGGAGGTGTGAGGCAAACATGCTAACCACTAAGCCACCATGCTTTTTGTTGCACTTCGTTTAAAGATCTAAAACTATTGTACTGTATACAGTACACACAAAAACAGAAGAAATCAGGATGAGAGCAAATACTTTTTCACAGCACTGTAGATGTATGGATGTTAGGCAGGCTGGTAGAGATAGGTGGATGGATAGGTAGATGGATGGTAATCAGACCAATGGATGGATGGATGAATGAATGGATGGATTGATGAATAGTAATCAGGCCAGTAGAAATGAATGGACAGTAGGAAAGCAGACTGATAAAAATAGATGGATGGATGGATGGAAACAGACTGGTAAAAATGGATGGATGGATGGATGGAAACAGACTGGTAAAAATGGATGGATGGATGGATGGATGGAAACAGACTGGTAAAAATGGATGGATGGATGGATGGAAACAGACTGGTAAAAATGGATGGATGGATGGGAAAAAAAAAATGGAAACAGACTGGTAAAATGGATGATGGATGGATGGATGGATGGAAACAGACTGGTAAAATGGATGGATGGATGGATGGATGGAAACAGACTGGTAAAGATGGATGGATGGATGGATGGATGGATGGATAGTAATCAGGCCAGTAGAAATGAATGGACAGTAGGAAAGCAGACTGATAAAAATAGATGGATGGATGCATGGAAACAGACTGGTAAAAATGGATGGATGGATGGAAACAGACTGGTAAAAATGGATGGATGGATGGATGGAAACAGACTGGTAAAAATGGATGGATGGATGGAAAAGATGGTAAAATGAATGGATGGATGGAAACAGATGAAAATGAATGGATGATGGAAAAGATGGTAAAATAGATGATGGATGGATGGATGGATGGAAAAGACTGGTAAAAATAGATGATGGATGGATGGATGGAAATAGACTGGTAAAAATGGATGGATGGATGGAAACAGACTGGTAAAAATGAATGGATGGATGGAAACAGACTGGTAAAAATAGATGATGGATGGATGGATGGATGGAAACAGACTGGTAAAAATAGATGCATGGATGGATGGATGGAAATAGACTGGTAAAAATGGATGGATGGATGGATGGAAATAGACTGGTAAAAATGGATGGATGGATGGATGGATGGAAATAGACTGGTAAAAAGGATGGATGGATGGTAGGGAAGCAGGCTGGTAAAAAAAGATGGATTGATGGTTGGATGTGTAGTAATCATACTGGTAGAGATGTATAGATGGATGGGTGAATGGATGGATGCATACGTGGATAAATGAGTAGCAATCAGGCTAGTAAAGATGGACAGATGGTTGGATGGCAGGATGATAAACAGGCTGTTTATATGAATGGGTTGATGGATGGATGGATGGATGGACAGTGCAACCCAAGGATCCCATGTTTTGATTAATAGTTTGATCTTTTTTTATATAAAACAGTAGACAGATGATAAACATCTAGCGTTATTAGTGTGGTGTTATTTTTTTTTGGAAGACACTGGTGGCATTTTCCCCTGACAGGATCTGAGCAGCTATTAAATGGGATGAGGGCATAGCCAAGCATTAGGGGGAAAAAATGACATATAAGACTTTTTTTTTTTTCCAGGAAGCTGGCTTTCCACTGACAGGGTGTACAATTCAGCAAGAGTTAAAATGTATTTTCAGGGCTATTTTGGTATTCCACCTGCTGTTCCAAATAAGTTTTCTATGAAGTTGAGGTCTGTTAAAGTGTTCTAGACTGCTTATATACATTACAGTCCTCATCCTCATCAGGACTTAGCGGTTAAGGCTCTGGGTTACTGAACAGAACGTCATGGGTTCAAACCCCAGCACTGCCAAGCTGCCACTGTTGGGCCCTTGACCAAGGCCCTTAACCCTTTCTCCTCCAGGGGGTGCTGTATCATGCCTAACCCTGTGCTCTGACCCCAACTTCCTGACAGGCTAGGGTATGTGTAGAAAACAATTTCCCTCTGCTCTACTGCATATGTGACCAAAAAAGAATCATTATCCTGGAGCATGTGAGTGTTGTGTTGTGCTTCCAAGAGAAAACAAACCTCAGAGTCTGGACAACATCTGCTTTTAAGCTAAATTACATGCATCCAGGCGCACAACCTGGTAAAACAGGTACCACAAAATCGGTATATCTGACTATTTGTTTTGTACAACATTGTTAGAAAAACCGCCATCAGTTTGTTTCTTTGGGGAAACCCACAACAGTTCTGTATAGAGTTTATTTATTTATTTATAAAAAAAAAAACATTTGTGCAAAGGTTCCAGTAAAAGACGCAACAGAAATACGTGTTTTTTTTGGGGGGGGGGCGGTCCATTTGAAATGTTTACCTTCATCATCACTGAAATGAACAGATATAAGATCGACTGGATTTCAGAGTGTCTTACAAGAAGAAGATTGATTTGGATTTCGTCCAAATGGGAATTTAGATTATTTTTTTCTTCTTTTCTCGGTGGCTTTAGTTACCGACGTTCAGTGAATATACTAAAGGGATCGTTTGGTAAATAATCAATTACGATCAGATCATTTTCCATCTTAGCCACGGAATAGTAGATAAGACAATGTTTATTCAACGTCTGACATCTTTAGTTTTGCACCAGAGCTAATTACTAATAGAATGAACAGATGTCTACTGTATCTTACCCATGTTTTTTATACCCAACCAGAAAACAAAAAAAAGAAAAAAAAAAGCAAAGGAAAAAAAGGAAAGAGGGAAGAGGGAAAAAAAGGACACAACACACACACACCACGGACCGAGACAAACAGAGAGAAAGAAGTAAAAAATAGAGAAAAAAAAAAAAAGAAAAGAAGAATACAAAATCCAGATGATAAAGCTAAAAAAGTGTTTTAAAAAATAATAGAAAAAGGGGGGTTTTTAATAAAAAAAAAAAAAATTATTTTTGTGACCCTAAAAAAAAAACAACAGCGGAAGTGTATATATATATATATTTTTGTGTTTTTTTTTTTTTTTTTTTTTGTTTGTGTATATATATTTTTAAAAAAAAAAAAAAGAAAATATTAAAAAGATTTGGTTTTTTTTTTTTGGTTTTTGTTGATAATTGTGGAAAAAGAAAAAGGTAAAAAAGGCGAAAAAAGATTGTGTGGAAAAGGTGTTACCCTCCTTAGAGACAAACACGAAAAAACCAAACAAAAAAAAAAAAAAAAAAAAACACACACACCCGGAAAACAAAGGTGGTGAGGCATAGCGGTGTTGTGGTTTGTTGTGTTTGGTTTTTTGTGTTTTTGTTGTTGTTTTTGTTTTTGTTTTGTTGTTGTTTTTTTTGTTTGTGAAGTTAAAGGTTTGTTAATTTTTGTTTTTTTATGTATGATTTTGGTTTGTTTTTTTAGTTTTTGCCTGTTTGTTTTTTTAATATTTTATTTTTATTTGTTTTTTTTTTTTTAGAGGACCCCATTTTAAGGAATTTTTATAAATGTTAATAAAAAAAAAAATTAAAAAATGGAAAAAAAAAAAAAAAAAAAAAAAAAAAAAATAAGTGGGAAGGTAAAATAAAAAGGGGAAAGTATGCTGCAGCCCCCAATTTGGGGTGGGGTTTTTTTTTTCCCATTTATTTTTAACGCTTGTCGTGTTGTTTAGTGAGTCAACAGGGCCAGGTCATGTTACAGGACGCAATCTAAGATCAGGAAATAACCTGCTCGATTTTGCACCCTTCAGCAAAAAGTAGGGACATACCTACAGCTGACCAACTCACTTCTCACGTCAGTTTTCACCCCTCAAAAAAAAAAAACAAAAAAACACACACACACACACACACACACACACACACTATCTGGCATCTCAGAGCAATATCCCTTTCTCATAACATTTTATCCAATTTAATAGAAATGTCTCCTTATTGTTCCTCTAAGTCAAAACTGTCTGATAGAAAAGATTAAAGGCTCAGAAAAATGTGAAAGAGAAAACTAAAGGCTGCAATAACAGTAATTGATAAACAGATTGTACTGTAGATTATATTGTAGACTCCATGATATATGTTTGTGCATCAAATCTGTAATCTTTTCGCATCAGATAATTCTACATTTTACACAAATTCATTCGTGTGGACGGGCATTCTTTCCAATCTGACGTCTCAGATGTAACGTAATGTTACATAAAACATTTAAGCTTCTGACGGGGAAGCGCATTAGATGCCTGTCCCGGATCATTTTCATTTTCATGGACAATTTATGTTTCCTTGAGACCCCTTTAGCACTTGGAGTCCCCCCCAAGCTTCCTGTCGTTTATGGCACTCCTTTGTCTCTGATGAGTCATAAAATATATATATATATATATATATATATATATATATATATATATATATATATATATATATATATATATATATATATATATATATATATATATATATACATACATTAAGAAAGTACGAAATGCTGTTTATTTCTTTCTTTTAAAAACAACATATCAAAAAAAAAAAAGGGTCACGATTTTACACATTCAATACAATCTCTGTGTTGAGTTTTTCAAACTTGAAAAAGTTACACAGTCCACCAGGTCTGAAGGGAGATTTAGACAGGTTTAGCTGTCACGCTAAGTTTATGTTCGCTCAAATAAAAGTCGAATTAGAAGTAGAGTTAGAATTTGGCGCAATTCTGCGATCAGAAGTATAATCAGGAGCAGGGTTAGCATTTGTGCTATGTTCATATTAAATCAAAAAGAAATTAGAATTACAGTTCGAATTGGGTGGAATTAAAATTCATATTAAATTTATATTGAATTGAATGCAATGCAACCACATCAGCTTTACTCATTCTAATTAGTCTGAATTTTTTTTTTTTATGAGATCAGGTTTGAGAGATTTGATTTAAATTTGAATTCTCACTGTTATGCAAGGGATATAAACAACAGTGCTGAACAGTGTTCGGTGTCAGAGTGTGTTCAGTTCTGGAGAGTGTTTAGTGCAGGATTGTGTTCAGTTCTTGACTCTGTTCTGTGCAGGATAATGTTTGGTGTTCAGTGCAAGACTGCGTTCAGTTCTGGACTCTGTTCAATGCAGAACTGTGTTTACTGTTGGACAGCGTTCAGTGAGAGACTGTGCTCAGAACCAGACTGCGTTCAGTGCTAGACAGTGTTCGGTGTTAGACTGTGTTCACTACTGGACTGTGTTCAGAATGAGTTTTCATTCAGTACGGGAAAGCATTCGGTGCCAGATGGTGTTCAGTGATGGACAGTATTCAGTATACTGTGTTCAGTATTAGACTGTTTTCAGGGATGGACTGTGTAAAGTATCAGATTGTGTTAAGTGAGGGACTGTGTTCAGTATCACACTGTGTTCAGTATCACACTGTGTTCAGTATCAGGCTGTTCTGTGATGGACTGTGTTCAGTATCAGATTGTGTTCTGTGATGGACTGTGTTCAGTATCAGACTGTTCTGTGATGGACTGTGTTCAGTATCAGACTGTTTTCAGTATCACACTGTGTTCAATGCTGGACTGTGTTCAGTATCAGGCTGTTTTCAGTATCACACTGTGTTCGGTGATGGACTGTGTTCAGTATCAGACTGTGTTCAGTGATGGACTGTGTTCAGTATTAGACTGTGTTCTGTGATGGACTGTGTTCAGTATTAGACTGTGTTCAGTATCAGACTAGGTTCAGTATCACACTGTGTACAGTGATGGACTGTGTTCAGTATCAGACTGTGTTCAGTGATGGACTATGTTCAGTATCAGACTGTGTTCAGTGATGGACTATGTTCAGTATCAGACAGTGTTCTGTGATGGACTGTGTTCAGTATTAGACTGTGTTCAGTATCAGACTATGTTCATTATCACACTGTATACAGTGATGGATTGTGTTCAGTATCAGACTGTGTTCTGTGATGGACTGTGTTCAGTATTAGACTGTGTTCGGTATGAGACTATGTTCAGTATCAGACTGTGTTCAGTATCAGACTATGTTCAGTATCACACTGTGTTCTGTGATGGACTGTGTTCAGTATCAGACTATGTTTAGTATCAGACTGTGTTCAGTATCTGACTATGTTCAGTATCAGACTGTGTTCTGTGATGGACTGTGTTCAGTATTAGACTGTGTTCAGTATCACACTGTGTTCAGTATTAGACTGTGTTCAGTATCAGGCTGTTTTCAGCATCAGACTGTGTTCAGTGATGGACTGTGTTCAGTATCAGACTGTGTTCAGTATCACACTGTGTTCAGTATCAGACTGTGTTCAGTGATGGACTGTGTTCAGTATCAGACTGTGTTCAGTGATGGACTGTGTTCAGTGATGGACTGTGTTCAGTGATGGACTGTGTTCAGTATCAGACTGTGTTCAGTGATGGACTGTGTTCAGTATCAGACTGTGTTCAGTATCAGACTATGTTCATTATCACACTGTATACAGTGATGGATTGTGTTCAGTATCAGACTGTGTTCTGTGATGGACTGTGTTCAGTATTAGACTGTGTTCGGTATGAGACTATGTTCAGTATCAGACTGTGTTCAGTATCAGACTATGTTCAGTATCACACTGTGTTCTGTGATGGACTGTGTTCAGTATCAGACTATGTTTAGTATCAGACTGTGTTCAGTATCTGACTATGTTCAGTATCAGACTGTGTTCTGTGATGGACTGTGTTCAGTATTAGACTGTGTTCAGTATCACACTGTGTTCAGTATTAGACTGTGTTCAGTATCAGGCTGTTTTCAGCATCAGACTGTGTTCAGTGATGGACTGTGTTCAGTATCAGACTGTGTTCAGTATCACACTGTGTTCAGTATCAGACTGTGTTCAGTGATGGACTGTGTTCAGTATCAGACTGTGTTCAGTATCACACTGTGTTCAGTGATGGACTGTGTTCAGTGATGGACTGTGTTCAGTATCAGACTGTGTTCAGTGATGGACTGTGTTCAGTATCAGACTGTGTTCAGTATCACACTGTGTTCAGTGAGGGACTGTGCTCAGTATCAGACTGTGTTCAGTATCATACTGTGTTCAGTGATGGACTGTGTTCAGTATCAGACTGTGTTCAGTGATGGACTGTGTTCAGTGATGGACTGTGTTCAGTATCAGACTGTGTTCAGTGATGGACTGTGTTCAGTATCAGACTGATCAGTGATGGACTGTGTTCAGTATCACACTGTGTTCAGTGAGGGACTGTGTTCAGTATCACACTGTGTTCAGTGATGGACTGTGTTCAGTATCAGGCTGTTTTCAGTATCAGACTGTGTTCAGTATCAGACTGTGTTCAGTATCACACTGAGTTCAGTATCACACTGTGTTCAGTGATGGACTGTGTTCAGTATCAGACTGTGTTCAGTGATAGACTGTGTTCAGTATCAGAATGTGTTCAGTCATGGACTGTGTTCAGTATCAGACTGTGTTCAGTATCAGGCTGTTTTCAGTATCAGGCTGTTTTCAGTATCAGACTGTGTTCAGTGATGGACTGTGTTCAGTATCAGACTGTGTTCAGTATCAGGCTGTGTTCAGTATCAGACTGTGTTTAGTATCAGGCTGTTTTCAGTATCAGACTGTGTTCAGTATCAGACTGTGTTCAGTGATGGACTGTGTTCAGTATCACACTGAGTTCAGTATCACACTGTGTTCAGTGATGGACTGTGTTCAGTATCAGACTGTGTTCAGTGATAGACTGTGTTCAGTATCAGAATGTGTTCAGTGATGGACTGTGTTCAGTATCAGACTGTGTTCAGTATCAGGCTGTTTTCAGTATCAGACTGTGTTCAGTATCAGGCTGTTTTCAGTATCAGACTGTGTTCAGTATCAGACTGTGTTCAGTGATGGACTGTGTTCAGTATCAGACTGTGTTCAGTATCAGGCTGTTTTCAGTATCAGACTGTGTTCAGTATCAGACTGTGTTCAGTATCAGGCTGTTTTCAGTATCAGACTGTGTTCAGTGATGGACTGTGTTCAGTATCAGGCTGTGTTCAGTGATGGACTGTGTTCAGTATCAGGTTGTTTTCAGTATCAGACTGTGTTCAGTATCATACTGTGTTCAGTGATGGACTGTGTTCAGTATCAGACTATGTTCAGTATCAGACTGTGTTCAGTGATGGACTGTGTTCAGTATCAGGCTGTGTTCAGTATCAGACTGTGTTCAGTATCAGACTGTGTTCAGTATCAGGTTGTTTTCAGTATCAGACTGTGTTCAGTATCATACTGTGTTCAGTGATGGACTGTGTTCAGTATCAGACTATGTTCAGTATCAGACTGTGTTCAGTGATGGACTGTGTTCAGTATCAGGCTGTGTTCAGTATCAGACTGTGTTCAGTATCACACTGTGTTCAGTGCCACCTGACATTACTTTTCCTACTTAAACCGTGGTGTACTTTGTGTATTATACGTTCCTGTGTACACTTCAGAGTTCTTCTTCTTCGCATCGCTCATCATTAGTCGTGTTGGTTCTGTGTGTTTTCTGATACGAGCTCCTAAATTCGGGTTGTGTGAGATGCATGATGGGAAGATAAACGCAGTCCATCAGTCTTCCTCTTTCCACTGTACATTTCTCACAGTGAACACCTCAGACAGTTGTGTAAGCTCGAAAATCAGCAGCGACTTCAGAGGACACGACACGGAGCGGATGTGTTCTGGTTCTGCGGATCATTTTTCTTCAAGTTAATTAGAGAACTGCACGTTGGACAGAAGAAGAACTTAATAAATTGAAAAGGACTCCAGCTGTGTTGTAGCACAGTATGATTTCCCTGCTCTCTCTCACTCACTCACACACACACACACACACACACACACACACAGCTCATTAACTGATGAGTTATATCAGAAACTCCTGCTCTAACACACCGGATTTGACTCATCAGTTAATAAGCAGAAGAATCTGATCACATGAGGCACAAATTTGAACAAGGAAAAATGATGTGGTTGGATTTCATAGATATTAAGTTGAATAAATTTGTATTCAATTTGCGAAGATGAGACCATGTTGGCTAGAAAAGGATTTTAAAACGAAACCATAAAAGAACCGTTCGCGATTTTTCCCTGAACAGCTTTTTTCGGTGAAGAACCATTTTTTGTTGGTGCTACAAAAGAACCGAAGAATCCTGTTTTTTTTTTTTTTCCTGCTAGCCACAGCGTCTAAAACGATCATCTATCATAATATTATTTACAAAACCAAAAGCACTTCTTCTGTTCTAGTGCTTCCACGGTCCTGGAGTTCCCCTGGTTCCCCAGGTTTGATTGTTTTCCCCGTTCGAACACACCCAAGTTAACTCTGTCGTGGCGTTTTAATTAGATGATAAGTTATATCAGGTGTTTGAGAGCCGGGGGAGATATGCAGGACACGGGTACTGCACGTGCAAGCGGAACCGGGGGTCTAATCCGAGAGATGATTCTACTCTGGATGATACACTGTTAGCGAAAGAAAGAAAGAAAGAAAGATCTCTATACTCTGGAGGAACCTCTTAAGGTTGTCTGTTGAGCTTGAGTGTTTGTCAATCAAGTGAAGAAGCCCAAACTGTCAAACAAAACTAAACACAACAACAACAACAAACATGGAAGAACGCATGAAGGTTCTTTTTGTTAGAGTGTGGGAAAGTGACTCCAGCTGTGTTGTAGTATGGTGAGGTAATTTCCCTGCACCACACACACACACACACACACACACACAAACACATGTGCTGGTCACCTGATTCAATGACTTGAATCATTTAACACAAAATGGTCTTTAACACCACAGCGGTGCCACAGAACTCTGGTGCACCCCTTCACCCGTTTTTTTGGCGATTCTACAAAGAAATGTTAAATAATATTTCAAATAACAAATAACTGTTTACATCAGTGGTCACCAAACCTCTTCGTGGAGGTCTACCTTCCTACAGGTTTCATCTCCAACCAAATTCTCTTGTTTTAGTTGATCGAGAACCTCTTAATTCAATGACTAGATGGTCATGTGGGCACGATTAATGGTGGAGCTAAAGTCTTCAGGTGAGGTGGATCTCCAGGAACAGGGTTGGTGACCACATGCTGTGGAACCTTCTTCATGATGGGAGTGAATTCTTTTATTTGCGGTTCTTGGTTGCACCAACAGTAAATGCTTCAAGCGACCCGAAGCACAATTGCATCCCGATGACCGGAGGTCCATAGATAATTTTTTATAGGGATATTGATTGATTAATGTTTCTTCTACAGGACTTATCCAGGACACATTCTTTCGAGAGTGAGCATCACCAGAGCTCCTTTAGTCTCCTGTTTGTCCTGTGTTTGGCGTGGTCTGGTCTGGTCTGGTGGTCTCTGCTTTTGTGTTTGGAATCACGCCTGTGGGGCGTGGCCAGGCGCGTGGACGTGTATCCGAGCCAATCAGGACGCAGCCGCCGCGCGTCTCGAGTTTGAGCGCTCGGTTATAGCGGACTGCTGGCGCGAGCGGGACCGGAAACGCTGCTGGACTGAACCGAGACTTACCGGAGACCCTTTACTCCGTCCAGCTGTGCTGTTTACTTAAACCGCCGTGTGAGTGCGGATGAGAATCTCTACAGCGCTCCTGAATTGCCCCTGAGATAATTAACGGGTTGGAATCGGGTATTTTTTGCTTGGCGCGCGCGACGCACGCGTTCACAACGGGTTTGAACTTTACCGGTTGTTCTTCTTGTATAAGAACCGCTACAGAGACATCAACACTCTTACCGATTTGCAATGCTTTGCTAAACGGCACAGACGGCACCGGATGACGTTTGGGAAGTTTGAGATATCATTTTTTTTTTATTTTTTTATTTTATTTATTTTTTTTTTTTACGCGCGTGTAAGAATTGCGCCCGCGTGCATGGACCTCTGGTGTATGTAGTGGGCGGCTGTGTGTCAGTGTGAAGGACAGCACGCGCGCATTTAAGTAAAAAAAAAAAAAGTCTCCAACCTGTGAAGGTAAAAAGGACTGCGCGTGTCTCCACGAGTGTCGCGAGCTCCGGATATACCAACACCAACAACATCATCATCATCATCATCATCAACAACAACAACAACAACAACAACAGTGTCTCCATCCTCTAAGGAAATGCTCCGACTGGGAATCCTCCTGAACCTGCTCTTCATCAGAGGTAAGAGGCACCCGGCGCGCGCGGGTCTCCAGCGCATTTGTCTTCTCGTGCTAGGAGATCAGCTCGCGTGCGCGTGCCTATTGCATTATAACGTTTATTATCACCATTAGACATTATATAGTTTCATCGAGATGGTGCATAAATCCCAGAAAAAAAGTTCACGCTTAGAAAAACATCTGCGTTCTCTACATTTATGCCATTTTTCCCCCCATTTTGCGCGCGTGCACATAATTTGATCCTCAGCCGATCCAAGTGGCTCGTCCATGTTTTCACCACTATTAGTATTATTATTGCTGTTGCATGAGAACAGAGCAGTGCAGTGCAGAGTTCTACCGAGCACAGAGAGCAGGACAGGACTCAGACAGAGAGTCTCAGACTTTTCATTCTGCACATGAGCAATTTGTTGGAGGTCTCGCGCAGCTGGACTGTCAGCAGATCACATCTTATCTCCATACCCAACACTGGAGTTTGGTTTGTTTTGTCCCCCCCCCCCCTCCTGTGTGTTCATTTCCTGTTTTTGGAGCGAAATCTGAACCTGTCAAGTTCAGGAGCAGTCGTTCCTGGAGTTATCACGAGCGCAAAGAGAGATCGGATCACGCTCGGACTTGAGCAAATGTGGATGTTCTTGAACGCATCAGATTAGTTCATGAATGTATTTGAATGTACTTGCAGGTCCATTTTGTTCTCGTGTGTACACGTTATAGCTCATAAATGGAGCATCATAGGCACACCAGTGGTCCTTTAGGTCCAGTTATGTACCTGAATTATGTTGTTTCTTTAAACTGAAGTCACTGGTTATTCTTTTATACACTGGCCTCTTATTTTACACGTCATTTACATTTAATGCAGTGGTTATACATTCATATATATATATATATATATATATATATATATATATATATATATATATATATATATATATATATATATATATATATATATATATATATAATTATTTTGAGGGGACAGTAAATGTACACTGTTACACAAGCTGTACACTCACTACTTTACATTGTAGCAAAGTGTCATTTCTTCAGTGTTGTTACATGAAAAGATATCATCAAATATTTAGACACATGTGAGGGGTGTATTCACTTTTGTGAGATACTGTGTGTGTGTGTGTGTGTGTGTGTGTGTGTGTGAGAGAGAGAGAGAGAGAGAGAGAGAGAAGAGACAGATTGTTACTTCCTCTCTTGGCTTGGTTATTTGTCTGATTTATTGAGAGATGATCCATGTCTAAAAATATGATTCCCCCGACATATTACAGATATGATAAGAGACCCCTGTCAGTGACAATATATCGCGAGCTAGTCTGTGAAGATCTCTCTCTCTCTCTCTCTCAATTTCTCTCTCTCTCTCTCTCTCAATTTTTTTTCTCTCTCTCTCAATTTCTCTCTCTCTCTTTCTCTCTCTCTCTCTCTCTCTCTCTCTCTCTCTCTCACATTTGACTTTTATGTGTATAATGAGACATTTTGTTAAATAAAGGATTGTAAAAAGTAAAAAAAAGTCTCTCTCAATTTCTCTCTCTCTCTCTCTCTCTCTTTCTTTTTTTTTTTTTTCAATTTCTCTCTCAATTTCTCTCTCTTTTTTTTTTTTTTTTTCTCTCTCTCTCTCAAAATTCCCCTTTTTTTCTTTCTCTCTCTCTTTTTTTTTTTTTTTTTTCTCTCTCTCTCTCTCTCTCTCTCTCACACACGATTCTCGTACTATCTTTGTAAGGACCTTCCATTCACATAATCTCGAATGCAGCCTACGCCTAAACCTAACAGCAATTGTAACCTCATTTAACGCCAGTAACCAAAGCAACACATCACTCATTGACTTATTTATTTATATTATTATGTTTTATTTTGGGTTTTTGTATATATACATATATATATATATATATATATATATATATATATATTTTATAAAATCTATACTTCTAGTCATGAGAACAGTTTTTCATAGAGGGACCAGCCAAATGTCCCCACAAGGTCAAAACGTACCAGATATTGTTATCTTTGTGAATGGGGAGAGAGGATCCACACCAAGATATAAACACACACACACACACACACACACACACACACACACACACACACACACACCTTTTGAAATGCATTGTGGGTTGTCATGAACACATTGGCTATTTTCTACTACGCATTCTTAGAGCAAACACATTTAGTACCTTTAATATGTATCTTTGGCCTAGGGTGCAATTATGTACTAAATGTACCATAATGTTTTCTAAAAGTACACTATCCAGAAAAGATAAAAGCACCACCCCGGCGATAAGGGAAGGCACAGTTTAGACCCCCTTTTCCCTGAGTGTGCATGAACACAAAATAAAACCACTTAAGATCGGAGACACATAAAGAACTTTGTAAGGATCCGGAACAGTTTGTTGCTCGAGTTGGTTTGACAGAAGTACACTCCTGTTTACCTGAGCTGCGTGCGTGTGTGCGCGTGCGTGCGTGCGTATGTGTGCGTGCGTGCGTGTGCGCGTGTCTGTGTGCGTGCGTGTGTGCGTGTGTGTGTGCGTGCGTGTGCATGCATGCATCTATCATCCGGAGTGGTGTTTTCCACGTCGCACCCCGCTGCAGCTGAGACGCGCTGTAATGTGCGCGCGGAGCGACGGCGTTTATTTACGAGGCGCTTTAAATAATTGCACATTTGGTGCGCGCGCATTTTGCCCACTCCACTCCACTCGGGGAGGGCCATGCGCTAGTCACGTGACACGAACCGAAATCATCTCCATCCCTCGTTCTCTCAGAACATGGGCTACTAATGATGTGCAAAACGGTCATTTTTTTTTTTATGATTCGAATCATTTAATTCGGTACACCAAAATGATTCGAATCTTTTAGTCACAAATTCGTTCAGATTTGGGGTGTAATTCTGCATAATAATAATAATAATAACAATAATAATAATAATAATAATAATAATAATAATAATGAAAAAATACACTGTACATTTTACAGTCATTTACTGGTCCAATCTGGGGTAAAGTACTGTAAAATTTACATAATTTATTATTATTATTATTTTTTTTAAACAGTGTAATAAAGGTGTTCCGTGGGGTTGGGGTCAGGGCTCTATGCAGGACAGTCAAGTTCTTCCACTCCAACTTTGGTAAACCATGTCTTCATGGAGCTCACCTTGTACACAGGGACCCAGGTTTGGGTCCCTTGTGAAGGGAAAGTGTAATGTAACATCATACAGAGATATTTCATATATTCTAGATTCATTATCCTGGGATAGGCTCCAGGTTCCCGTGACCCTGAAAAGGAGTACGCGGTAGAATGTGGATGGATTCATTATACATAAAGTGAAATATTTCAAGCCTTTTTTTGTTTGTTTAATCTGATGATTACGGCTTCATGGAAAAAAAAAATCCTTATCTCAAAATATTAGAATAAAGAATTTATAATGCAGAAACGTCGACCTGAGGAGAGCTCTAATCAGCGAATTAACTCAAAACACCTGCAAAGGTTTCCTGAGCCTTTAATCTCTCAGTCTGGTTCAGTACACAACCACAGTCACTGGGAAGATGAAAGTATATTTTGCATTACATTTGAAAATCAAGACCGAGAGTCTTGAAGAGCGGAGAGGAACAGAATCCAAGCTGCTTGAAGTCCAGTGTGAAGTTTCCACAGTCAGTGATGATTTGGGGGGCCATGTGATCTGCTGGTGCTGGTCCACTGTGTTTTCTCGAGTCGAGAGTCGATGCAGCGTCTACCGGGAGATTTTTTAGAGAACTTCATTCTTCCATCTGCTGACGAGCTTCATGGAGATGCTGATTTCCTTTTCTAGCAGGACTTGGCACCTGCCCACAGTGCCAAAACTATTAGTAACTGGTTTGCTGATCATGATATTCCTGTGCTTGATCGGCCAGCCGACTCGCCTGACCCGAACCCCATAGAGAATCTATGAGAGACACCAGACCCGACAATACAGACGAGCTGAAGGCCGCTATCAAAGCAACCTGGGCTTCCAGAACACCTCAGCAGTGCCACAGGCCAATCGACCTCCATGCCACGCCGCACTGACGCAGCAATTCCTGCAAAAGGATTAAAGCCCTGACCGAGTATTGAGTTCTGAAATTACCTTAATTTTCAGAAGGTCGATATTTCTATATTATAAATTCTTTATTCTAATATTTTGAGATACTGGATGTTTGATTTCCATGAGCTATAAGCCGTGATCAGAATAATAATAAAAAAAAGGTTTAAAATATTTTATGTGTAATGAATCTAGAATATATGAAAGTTCCACTTTCTAAACTTTTCCCACTATTTTCTAGCAGTAGTCTGATGACTGGGCAGGCCTCGTCTGTCATTTTTCTGAGGTTGAAAGAAAATAGACTGGTTTTTGTATATTAATGCATACAAATCATGAGCAGCGGCCTTTATACAGACACCAAATTAAACACCAATTAAGTTTAAAAAGTTCTCTTGCAATTCATTTAGCATTTTCCATTTTTCTGCTTCATTGTTTCATATTCAGTAGGGGTGATATGATTATTTAGCTTGAATGAAGTGCTGAAATTTGAACCCTTATGGACAGATGTGCCAAATGAGTCTGTATGGGAAGGACTGAATTTATGTGGCTTATGAGGTTTACAGACAAATCTAAACTGAGCGCATTCGTAAAATGTATTTCTTTTTGTTTTTAACTAAAGGGTCAGTACTGGACTGACAGAGACACATACCAAAGATTTGTTAGAAATTATTTGGCTGTTTGTGTAATTGTAATACACATCGCTAGGTTAATGATTAAACATGTAAAGCGGGTTTATACAAGGTTAAACAGCTGGCCAATTTGTTTGAAGTTCATCTCGGGTTTTTAAAATTCGAGCCTTTCATTTGTGGAAGCTGGTTGTTAATTAGTATATAAACGGAAAACCTGTAAATGTTATACGAGGAGAGTGCCTCATTGTGGGTGTGCAAACGTCAGAAAGTCTCACAGACGCCATTTAATGTACACAGATGTGTGTCTGTGTGTGTGTGTGTGTGTGTGTGTGTGTGGTTCGTACCACTTTTTAAGAACCACAATGTTCCAAATGTCCCCACAATGATAGTATAGTGTCACATGTCCTCACAATCACCTGGTCCTCACAAAACTATGTTTATTTATTTATTTATTTATTTTTTTCAGCTTTAATATGAAAACCAAAAAACGTAGCATTACCACAACTTTACGTAGCGATCACTATGTCAGAGCAAGGTCCTCACAAAGATAGAAAAATGAGCGCGTGTGTGAGACCAGGTGTGTACGTAAGCGCGAGTGTGTGTTTTAGAGATAGAGCAGGGCAGGAGGCCTCTATCTGAGCTCTGCCCCTAGGTGACAGATGTTAGCAGGTGTGGCGAATCAATCCTACAAAAGACTAAACAAACAGTTTCTCATTGTGTGTAGCGGCTGTTCAGGACTCAGTGAATCTGGCACTGTTATTATTCTGTGTCACGATAATAATGATAATAATAATAATAATAATAATAATAATAAAGATATCATTTTTTCCACTCATTCATGGCAATGAGACACAATTTTGGCTTGATGTTTGCTTCTTTAGTTTAGTAATGAAGCTTCAAGGCTAATGGGGCTTAGAACTAAAGGAAGTTAATAGCTATGAGTGTAACACTCATACACTCGCGTCCAGTGACATTGTTTGGGTCCGTAGCACCATTTGTACATCACCGGTTTAATAACATAAGAACAGATCTGTATTAAAACGCACAAATGAATTTGTAATTATGTTATCATCCGAACGATGTCGATGTACAATTTCGCCTGCATACTTTAGGCCACGCCTCCTGCCTGATTGACACCAAACTATGAGTGATTCAGCTTCGAGGTGAGGCTACAACGGTTTGTGACGCCCTTTTGTCCATTTTCATAGGCAACAGTGTATCTCGCAGCGTTACAAACCGCATAAACAAGTCCGTTTGAGATCCTGAACAGAACAGTTTCAGAGTCAAGAGTGTGTAATGATTTAGACATGCAATTTGTGGAATGCTAAACTGGAGGCTTTGAGCTTATAACACATATCAAGTCCTGGCTACATTTGGGTTGATGTATGTTTTAAAGCAGTCTCAGTGTTTATTAGCTAATGGAACATTGATGCCTTGCTTTCTTACCGATTGTTATATTATCGGTGATATGTCTCAAATAAACAGTGTGTAAGGAAGGACAGAGCTTCTGGGCGCGTCTGTACACTGTCCCTGATTTTTATGTAGCTCGGTGCTTTGTGTGTGTGTCTCCGCTACCTCGTGTGCCAAGTATAAACCCGGACTAATTGGCCGCTTGTGTCAAGCCAGAGCTCTAGCGGTGTCTCAGATAGATACATGCCCAAGGACAGACTGGACATGCCGTATCCAGAGACAGGTAATTACACATCCATTTTTAATACAGACGGCCAATTCATTGTAACCGAATTACCTCACCATGGAAAAGTAAAGCATGTGTTAATCAAGCAGCCGTGTGATTTCAGACCCGTTAATAATGTCTGTGTCACATCGATAACACTAGATATATATAAAACTGGGGAATATCTAGTGTTATCGATGTGACACAGACATTATTAACGGGTCCGAAATCACACGGGTCTGAAATCACCCTGAAATATATATACATATATATTGAAATATATATGTTCCATTCCCGCCGGGGCCATGTGTGTGCGGAGATTGCATGTTCTCCCCGTGCTGCGGGGGTTTCCTCCGGGTACTCCGGTTTCCTCCCCCAGTCCAAAGACATGCATGGTAGTTTGTTTGGCGTGTCTAAAGTGTCCGTAGTGTATGAATGGGTGTGTGAGTGTGTATGTGATGGTGCCCTGCGATGGACTGGCACCCTGTCCAGGGTGTACCCCGCCTTGTGCCCGATGACTCCTGGGATAGGCTCGAGGTTCTCCCGTGACCCTGAAGAAGGAATAAGCGGTAGAAGATGGGTGGATGGTGATGGATGGATGGATGATATATATATATATATATATCCACCATCACCCATCTTCTACCGCTTATTATTTATATATTGATATATATATATATATATATAAGCAGAACATTTCAGAAACTGAAAATAAAATAAAATAGGTACTCCAAAGCCAAGAAAATCCGCAAAATGAAATATATACATCAAAACACACACACACACCAGTTTCTATTGCAAACCGATTCTTTTATTCAAAAGCACGGCCATTGCAGTGTTGTTAGGAAAGTCATCGGTGAAAAAAGTATCGTAAAAAAAAAATTGCAAAGACATGCAAAAAATGTTTAATTATGGTATTTTTATTAACTATTATTGCTTATTGCAAGTCCGAAAAATTAGACGCCACACATTCATGAGAACGGCGTATTAAAATTATGAATACTCAGAATAGCAGATTGTTTCCATCAATAGTGAAAACAACAAAAAACAATCAAAGTGGATCCTGCTTATTATTCCTGATTTATTTTTTTTCTCCCACCGCATTTATTCTTCAGCCTAACAGTGATGGAAAAACCTTTATCCACTTTCCCTTTCATGTGAAATACAAGGTTTACCGATAAAGCCGACAGATGTTATGCTGAATTTCATTTGAGACTGTTTGTCTTTTGCTCTGTGACTACCTCTGTTCTCCTCCATCCTTCTCTTCAGTAGATCGGGTGCGCTTTGATTTACCCACTCTGGTGCTTTTAATGGCAGAATGTTCATCCCTTTTCCAGCGATTTTCCTGCTCTAACATTGAGCCTGTCAATTACAGGCTTGTAAAGAAGAGAGATTTTAGCTATCTGATGTTCATACCACAGCGCTGGTGAATACTCGATTTTGATTGGTCAAAGGGTGTTGATTCATTTTCTATAACAGCAACTCTGACAATATGTAAAATCACAGGTTTATGGTAATACGGTCGTTCTAATGCGTAATTGTTTCTATAGTAACGGCTCATTTACAGGGACTTGTCTGGCAGACACTCAAACGTAAACAAATATTCCAGTTTGAGTCGGGCCACATCACACCAGCCTGTCGTTGATGATTTTCCTATGACAGCACTCCACGAAGGGTTTTACTCCTGACACAACATTCAACATAAATCTCTCCTGTAGAGATACATTTAGCTCAGTGTAAGTTCAATTATATTGAATCCCATCAAACCGATTATCTCGAAAGACTCTTTAACAGGATCTAAAGCCTCTTTTAATATTTTCCATCCATTTTCTGTACCGCTTATCCTTACTGGGTCGCAGGGAATCTGGATCCTATCCCAGGGAACGTTGGGCACAAGGTGGGGGACATCCTGGACGGGGTGCCAATCCATCGCAGGGCACAATCACACACATGTTCATACACTATGGACACATTTGGACAAGACAATCAACCTACAATGCCTGTCTTTGGACTGGGAAACCGCAGCACCCGGAGGAAACCCCCAAGGCACTGGGAGAACATGCAAACTCTGTACACACAAAGCTGTGGCGGGAATCGAACCCTCAACCCTGGAGGTGTGAGGACATGATGTAAGCCACGCTGCCGCCTCAAATTTTTTATGGTAATTGAAAGTGTTGAAGTGTGATCACAATTCAGAGTCAAACAGACGTAAACAAATGTGTTCTCGCAGTTACTTAAATCTTTGTATTTAATGACTTCACTGTCACCTCCAGGCGTGGTGTGCGTGGAGTTTGCATGTTCTCGCCGTGCTTCAGGGGTTTCCTCCAGGTACTCTGATTTCCTCCCCCAGTCCAAAGACATGCATCGTAGGCTGATTGGCGTGTCTAAATTGTTCGTAGTGTGTGAAAGAGTGTGTGATTTTGCCCAGCAATGGGTTGGCAGCTGGTCCAGGATGTCCCCCGCCTCATGCCCTAAGTCCTCTGGGATAAGCTCCTCGTGACCCCGTGTAGGATAAGTGCTACAGAAAATGGATGGATGGATTGAAATCCTAGCCTGAATTTCTTACTAAGATTTTCTAACGCTAGACTATTTAACTCCTATTTGATTCCTAGATACACATTATTGTAGAAACCACCCCAATTTTCCAATATCTTTTCTCAAAACTATAACGTTTTGCAGATTTTCAATGTGAGCTGTTTTTTTGTTTTCTTTTTGAAATATTAATGAATACAGGTTTTTCCATCAATATTGAAAAAACACAAATAAATGGATCCTACCATTCATTTTCATTCGGTTGTTTTTCTCTCTCTCACTTCATTTATTCTTCGGCTTAACAATGATTGAGAGAACTTTATCCATTCTCGTGTGAAATTTATGTTTTTTTTTCTGAAAAGTCCAACTGATGTTACGTTGAATTTTATTCGAGACCGTTTGCCTGAGGACGTGTTTAATTGTGAATGCAAGTCGGAGTCGAAATCAAGCACATTTCTTGATTTAGACAAAAAAAAAAACAACCCCTTCTGACATGCAATGCTGATAAAAAGTGTGAATGTTAGAGGTAGAGCCTGTGTGAAGTCTGTTGCTGAAGAAAAAAAAAAATGGTTTGGAATTTTGAAGGAAATGACTTGGGGTTATTCATAAACAATATCCGTGTTTAAGCAATTTTGAGGGATTGTAAAAGAATAGACCTGTGGCGAGAAAACACACAGGGAGAGAGGGAGAGAAAGACGGGCCGGGCTGCAGGGGTTCGAGGGATTAACGAAGTTGATTGTTTTGCCAGTCACCTGATCTTGACATACGGTGAAGGACAGGGAAGTTTCGAGGCCCTTCAGGGTCGCTTGTGTGTTTTGTTGATAACAAGGATTTGGAATGCAGTGGTGAAAATGGCAGATGGTGTTGGTCCTGTGCCTCGGCTCCAAGACTCAAGCCAAGAGACAGAATCTGTGAGTGAGTGAATGTGTGCGTGTGTGAGAGAAAGAGAGAGAGAGAGAGAGAGAGAGAGCGAGAGCGTATGTAAGTGTATGCTAGAAAGTCAGTGTATGTGTGTAAGAGAGAATGAATGTGTGAAACAGAGGTAAAGGCTTTGGAGGGAAAGAAAGGGAATGTGTATGTGAGAGAGATTGTGTAAGTGTGTGATTGCGTAATTGTGTATGTATGTATGTATATATATATATATATATATATATATATATATATATATATATATATATATATATATATATATATATATAATGCGTGCACACACCCTGTCCTGATTCTAGCATAATGTTGCAGCTCATTATCATTAAACGGATGGTGTCGGCTAAGCGTTCTAAATTAGCGGCCCGTTAATGTGCTGCGGCGAGAACTTCCTCCCTCAATCTCGGCTCCGTTTTCCTCCGAGCTGTCAATCACTCTCAGCCTCCTCCGCCTGCCCGCTTTAATACAGCCGCTATGCTCTGATGTGACGTGTCACCGATAGCGAGCAGGACGGAGCTCTGACCCACATTTCACTAAAACCTCTGACTGTCTGATTTAAAGAACAGCAGCCCTCAGGCACTCTTTTACTTCTTTAGAGCTCGAAGAGAACTTATCCTTCATGTTCTGTGCAGAGACCCAGATCAATCTTCAACAGCTCAATAGACATTTTTCATAAATGGCTCCCTTGAAATGAGGAATAATAATAATAATAAAAAGATTTTTTTTAAAGAGCAATGATCATTGCCTTCCCCCCCCCCTTTTTTTTGGTGTTTCTTTGCACAAAGTACCAGAGGGTATTGTGTAAGGAAACTGCAGCTGTGCTTCTCCATCAGCCACTCTTCTAGTACCAATGTTTCCAGATTGATGATTGATTGCTTGTGCTACATACAACATACCTACATACACTCTTAGAAAATTTAGGACTTTTAAAGGTTATTCAGTTGTTTCATTGGGGAAACCTTCAATGGAATCCTACAACAACGAGTTTTCCTATCAAAAATGGATCGACATAGAACCCCTTTAGACAGCTAGAACCATTAAACCTTTAAAAACCACTTGAAGAGCCCTTATTACTAATAGTGTTGAAGCTCATTGCAGGAGCAATAATTTCTACAACATTAATTCTTTGGTTTGTAAATTTGGCAAAGGTCTAAAATGATCTATGCAAAACTCAGCAGCAATGAGTTTTCCTATTAGCAATGGATCTTAGTAGAACCATTTTTAGACAGCGAGAACCCTTAAAATATACAGTACCACAGCCCCTTTTTGAGGAAGCCTTTTTGAAAGAATGTTGAAGTTCAACGTTCAAAGTTCTGGCAAGTTCTTTGATTTTTGAACTTTGGGGAATTTCCTATTAGAAAGGGATCCAAGTAGAACCCGTTTAGAGTGCTAGAACATTTAAGTCTTTAAAAAGTTCTAATAGTGTTGAAGCTTAGTGTAGGAGAAAAACAATATAAAGGGTTCTTTATTTTGTGGATTTGGGAAAAGTCTGGTATATTCAATGCAAAACCCAACGACAAAGAGTTTTCCTATTAGAAATGGATGGAATCGTTTTTAAAAGTGCTAGAACGCTTGAAATATTCCACACCCCCTCTGAGGAACCCTATTTCTAAAAACTTTGACGTTCAATGCTGGAGAAAAAATTCTACCTTAAGCAACCTTTGATTTGTCACTCTGAGGGAACCCTTCATGGTTTTATGTAGAACCCTAAAACAAGTGTTTTCCTGTTAGAAAGAGATCCAAGTAGAAACCATTTTTAGAAGCAAAGAAGCCTTAATTATCCAGTAAAATCTTAAAGAATCACTCAATAAACATGTTTTTATTTATTTTTTTTTAAGATGTGGAATAAATGCAGCACAAGCTGAAATGCAAGGGAAGCTCGAACATTACCCATGTAAAGAGGCCTTGAGGGATATTTTTCAAAGACTGTTGAATTAATTAAACATATTTGGACTGCGGATTACGTTACAAGTGTAGACAAAGATCTAAACAGACCCAAGAAGAAAAATAAATAAACTAGAAAGGAAATTAGCCAAGAAATGATAATAATAATAATAATAATAAAAAAGTATAAGTAAATAAACTTACTTACAGATGCACACACGCGGGGAAATGGAGCCACAAACATATTGTAATTAGACATCAGCTTTTATTCCTCCTTTCCCCTTTACTGAACGACTAAACGGGTGGGAGTGAAGGATCTGTAGGTATTCTGTTTGAATGTTTTACGCTCATTAACGGATTTTATCAGCCTTGTAATTCACACACTTCCCGGCAGAAAGGAGGGTTTAGACTGTCGTCATTTTCTGTAAAGTGGGTTTTAATTAGTTTGATTAAAGAAGAAAAAAAAAAACAGAATGAGGAGAATATTTTAGTGCTGAAATGAATAGTACTTTTCTACATGTATTGTTGAGTTCTCTCTGACTGTACACCATGAAAAACAAAATACACCAACCCAACACCCCCCGCTCCGCCCCCCACCTCCACCCCCCCATTTATCTGACCCATATCAGTGCAATGAGAATCCTAAAAGTATCAGTGAATGCTCCTGTACTAAAATACCACCAATGTATCATTTGAAACGCCTCAGAAATGTTTCGTTTGCAGTGTTTCAGGTTTTATCGTCTGCTCTTCAATTATACGATGTGTGCTCCGTTAAAAAAAGCCCCCCAAAAAACAACAACAAACAAACAAAGCAAAACTTTTAAAAATTCGCCATGCCTTTTTGATCGCACCTCTCTACGAACCCTTAAACGTGCGACGTAGGAGAGTGAGTCAAACGAAAAACCTTAAAAATGTGCCGTGAATAAATCACTCGAACTGAATAGACGCATCCAGAGACTCGTTAAGTGCTAGAACAGTTGCATTGAACGAAGTGGAGTTCATGTAGTAAAAAAAAAGTATGAGCTTTTTGTGTCACCTATTGGCAATAAACAATGCAAAATAAAAGCCAACAGTTGAAAGTTTTTCATTTGACTCAGCCTCATAGAACTCAACTGTAGACTGGTCTACACGCCATTTTGTAAAAGTGGAACTGTTTTACCAAACCAAGAAGGCTTAATTATCATCCAGTGAACCTTTTGAAGAACCTTTTTTTTTTTTTTTTTGGCTCAAAGTTCAAAGGGTTCTTTGGTATGTTTGTTTGTCATGCTGGGAAACATCAAGGTACTTCAAATGGTTTTTCTGTGTTTTAAGGGTTCTACAATAGTAGTCAAGGGGTTCTCGTGTTTTCCCAATTAGAAATGGATCCAAGTGGAACTGAGCTTTTAGGAATCTGAGAGGCACTGATTATCCAGTGCACCCTCAAAATTGGAGAAAATAGGTCTAACAAACTAAAGCTTTCCCCAATAGTTTGTCATTCTGGGGAAACCCTAAAGGGTACTAGGTACTCTGGTACTATTCCAAGTAGAACTCTTATTAGGAAGCTAAGAAGCCCTAGTTATATAATGAACCCTTGAAGAAGAACATTTCTGTAGATTTTTTTTATCTCATATACGTTCACACATACGTTGCTTAATCTTGCTAGTTTATGTTTATATAGCACTGACAATAATAAAAGAAAGTATTTCCTGTTCATTAAAGATTCTCATTTAAATTTAGTCTGGTACCGGTAACTCATTTGAAGTTTCTGGTAGTGGATTGGTTTCTCAAATTTTGCAGCCAGAAAGCCAGGTTTCTTTTTTTGGAAGATGGCACATTAGTCCCTCTAGTTTGACGATCCTATTTTAGAAATTGAGGCAATCTGAACAAAATGTGGATAAAGGTGGTGTTTTTCTTGTTTACTTTTCTCTCACTTTCTCTCGAGATTGTTTTCTTCCTTTTTCTCTTTTCTTCTGTGAGTGAACCTGACCAGCAGAGGCTGTGGATTAGAGGTTATGATTGGTAAAGTCCTCATTAACATTCTTTCCTCGTCAGGCCGGCTGTATCGATCAGTTAACACTGCTGGATCTGTGTGTGCGCGCACGCACACACACACACACACACTCACACCCACACACACACGCACGCAGGCCGGTCTGCACACAAACCCTCCCATTACTTTTCTATATTGCTGTACAATTTTTCAGAATGATGGTAACTGTTTCTGTCTCCACCTCTGTCTGTGTGTGTGTGTGTGTGTGTGTGTGTGTGTGTGTGTGTGTGTGGTGCGACTAAAAGCAAGTTCTTCAAGGTGTCTGTGTGTGTAAGTGTGTCGTGTCACTCTTGTGTACCCGATGTATTTTCAGTAGACACACACACACACACACACACACACCATAATACCTAGGCCAGCATGTGTCTGATTGCAATCGGCCTCCATACTGAGACCGTTTCCTTGCTTGCTGCTTCCGCTGTCTGTCATTCCGTGTTTATTAACCACCCCTCCCACACCCCACGCACCACCCCACCTCCCCCACGCACATTTTCTTTTTTTTATTTTTATGTCTCTCTCTATCTTCTTACTCCTACTCTTTCTTTCAGACTTTCCTCTCGTTCTCTCCTTACAGCACTAACATATGTCGTGTGTCTGTGCCGCTTTCTGTTTGTTTGTCCGTTAGTGTTTCATCATCATCATCATGCGGCTGCTGTGGTGCAGTAGTAGAAGTTTTAGTAGAAGTTGTAACTGGATTTGTGGTGTAGAAAGAAGCCATGATTAGACATGTGAGGTTTTTAGTAGAATCCATAATTAGACATTTGGTGTTTTTGGTAAAATCCATGATTAGACATTTAGTGTTTTTAGTAGACGCCATGATTAGACATTTGATGTTTTTAGTAGAAGTCATGATTAGACATTTGGTGTTTTTAGTAGAAGCTATGATTAGACATTAGGTGTTTTTCGTAGAAGCCATGATTAGACATTTGATGTTTTTAGAAGAAGTCATGATTAGACATTTGGTGTTTTTAGTAGAAGCCATGATTAGACATTTGATGTTTTTAGTAGAAGTCATGATTAGACATTAGGTGTTTTTAGTAGAGACATGATTCGACATTTGGTGTTTTTAGTAGAGACATGATTCGACATTTGGTGTTTTTAGTAGAAGCCATGATTAGTCATTTGGTGTGTTTAGTAGAAAGATGATTAGACATGTGGTGTTTTTAGTAGAGACATGATTAGTCATTTGGTTTGTTTAGTAGAAAGATGATTAGACATGTGGTGTTTTTAGTAGAAGCCATGATTAGACATTTGGTGTTTTTAGTAGAGACATGATTAGACATTTGGTGTTTTTAGTAGAAGCTATGATTAGACATGTGGTGTTTTTAGTAGAAGTCATGATTAGACATTTGGTGTTTTTAGTAGAATCCATGATTAGGCATTTGAAGTTTATACTGGAAGCTATGATTAGACATGTGGTGTTTTTAGTAGAATCCATTATTAGGCATGTGATGTTTATACTCAAAGCTATGATTAGACATGTGGTGTTTTTAGTAGAGCCATGATTAGACACATGATGTTTTAGTAGAAGCCTTGATTAGACATTTGGTATTCTTAATAGAAGCCACGATTAGACATTTGGTGTTTTTAGTAGAATCCATAATTAGACATTTAGTGATTTTGGTAAAATCCATGATTAGACATTTAGTGATTTTTAGCAGAAGCCATAATTAGACGTTGTGTTTTTAGTAGAATCCATGATTAGACATTTGGTGTTTTTAGTAGAATCCATAATTAGACATTTAGTGATTTTGGTAAAATCCATGATTAGACATTTAGTGATTTTTAGCAGAAGCCATAATTAGACGTTGTGTTTTTAGTAGAATCCATGATTAGACATTTGGTGTTTTAATGGAAGCTATGATTAGACGTGGTGTTTTTAGTAGAAACCATGTTTAGACATTTGTTGTTTTTAATGAAAGCTATGATTGTACATGTTTTGTTTTTAATGGAAGCTATGATTAGACATTTGGTGTTTTTAGTAGAAGCCATGATTAGACATTTGGTGTTTTTAGTAAAAGCCATGATTAGACATTTGATGTTTTTAGTAGAAGCCATGATTAGTCGTTTGGTGTGTTTAGTAGAAAGATGATTAGACATGTGGTGTTTTTAGTAGAGACATGATTAGACATGTGATGTTTTTAGTAGAGACATGATTAGACATGTGATGTTTTTAGTAGAGACATGATTAGACATTTGGTGTTTTTAGTAGAAGCCATGATTAGAGATGTGGTGTTTTTAGTAGAAGTCATGATTAGACATTTGGTGTTTTTAGTAGAGACATGATTAGACATGTGGTGTTTTTAGTAGAATCCATGATTAGACATTTGATGTTTATACTGGAAGCTATGATTAGACATGTGGTGTTTTTAGTAGAGCCATGATTAGACACATGATGTTTTAGTAGAAGCCTTGATTAGACATTTGGTATTCTTAATAGAAGCCATGATTAGACATTTGGTGTTTTTAGTAGAATCCATGATTAGGCATTTGGTGTTTTTGCATATTTTTTTCCCCTGCATAAACCTGAAATAAGACATGTGGTGTTTTCACTATAAGAAGTGATTAGATGTGTGGTGTTTTTAAGTGGTCTGCATTTACATAGCACTTTTTTAACCTTAGCGGTTCCAAAGCACTTTACACTGTGGCACAGCTGCCATGCAAGGTGCTAACTTGCCATTGGGAGCATCTTGGGGTTCAGCGTCTTGCCCAAGGACTCTTCTGCACGTGGAGTCATGTGGGCCGGGAATCAAACCGCCAACCCTGCGATTAGTGGACAACCTGCTACCACCTGAGCCACAGCCGCCCACTATTATTATTAATTTACTAGAAGAAGTGATTAGATGTGAGGTGTTTGTAGTATAAGAAGTGATTAGATGTGAGGTGTTTGTAGTATAAGAAGTGATTAGATGTGAGGTGTTTGTAGTATAAGAAGTGATTAGATGTGAGGTGTTTGTAGTATAAGAAGTGATTAGATGTGAGGTGTTTGTAGTATAAGAAGTGATTAGATGTGAGGTGTTTGTAGTATAAGAAGTGATTAGATGTGAGGTGTTTGTAGTAGAAGAAATGATTAGATCTGTGGTGTTTGTAGTAGAAGAAATGATTAGATGTGAGGTCTTTGTAGTATAAGAAGTGATTAGATGTGAGGTGTTTGTAGTATAAGAAGTGATTAGATGTGAGGTGTTTGTAGTATAAGAAGTGATTAGATGTGAGGTGTTTGTAGTATAAGAAGTGATTAGATGTGAGGTGTTTGTAGTAGAAGAAATGATTAGATCTGTGGTGTTTGTAGTAGAAGAAGTGATTAGATGTGAGGTGTTTGTAGTATAAGAAGTGATTAGATGTGAGGTGTTTGTAGTATAAGAAGTGATTAGATGTGAGGTGTTTGTAGTATAAGAAGTGATTAGATGTGAGGTGTTTGTAGTATAAGAAGTGATTAGATGTGAGGTGTTTGTAGTATAAGAAGTGATTAGATGTGAGGTGTTTGTAGTATAAGAAGTGATTAGATGTGAGGTGTTTGTAGTATAAGAAGTGATTAGATGTGAGGTGTTTGTAGTATAAGAAGTGATTAGATGTGAGGTGTTTGTAGTATAAGAAGTGATTAGATGTGAGGTGTTTGTAGTATAAGAAGTGATTAGATGTGAGGTGTTTGTAGTATAAAGTGATTAGATGTGAGGTGTTTGTAGTATAAGAAGTGATTAGATGTGAGGTGTTTGTAGTAAGAAGTGATTAGATGTGAGGTGTTTGTAGTATAAGAAGTGATTAGATGTGGGTGTTTGTAGTATAAGAAGTGATTAGATGTGAGGTGTTTGTAGTATAAGAAGTGATTAGATGTGAGGTGTTTGTAGTATAAGAAGTGATTAGATGTGAGGTGTTTGTAGTATAAGAAGTGATTAGATGTGAGGTGTTTGTAGTATAAGAAGTGATTAGATGTGAGGTGTTTGTAGTATAAGAAGTGATTAGATGTGAGGTGTTTGTAGTATAAGAAGTGATTAGATGTGAGGTGTTTGTAGTATAAGAAGTGATTAGATGTGAGGTGTTTGTAGTAGAAGAAGTGATTAGATGTGAGGTGTTTGTAGTATAAGAAGTGATTAGATGTGAGGTGTTTGTAGTAGAAGAAGTGATTAGATCTGTGGTGTTTGTAGTAGAAGAAGTGATTAGATGTGAGGTGTTTGTAGTATAAGAAGTGATTAGATGTGAGGTGTTTGTAGTATAAGAAGTGATTAGATGTGAGGTGTTTGTAGTATAAGAAGTGATTAGATGTGAGGTGTTTGTAGTATAAGAAGTGATTAGATGTGAGGTGTTTGTAGTAGAAGAAATGATTAGATCTGTGGTGTTTGTAGTAGAAGAAGTGATTAGATGTGAGGTGTTTGTAGTATAAGAAGTGATTAGATGTGAGGTGTTTGTAGTATAAGAAGTGATTAGATGTGAGGTGTTTGTAGTATAAGAAATGATTAGATCTGTGGTGTTTGTAGTAGAAGAAGTGATTAGATGTGAGGTGTTTGTAGTATAAGAAATGATTAGATGTGAGGTGTTTGTAGTATAAGAAGTGATTAGATGTGAGGTGTTTGTAGTATAAGAAGTGATTAGATGTGAGGTGTTTGTAGTATAAGAAATGATTAGATCTGTGGTGTTTGTAGTAGAAGAAGTGATTAGATGTGTGGTGTTTTTTTTTTCTTCTTTCAGAAACCGAGGTCAAAGCTTCCACCGCAGTTTAATTTACAGCTCACAGCCGCAAATACTCAATCAGCACATAGTTTAACACGAATCCTTACCGCAATTAGGACACCCTGCTGTTCTGGCAAGACTGAGAGGAAAAAAAAAACAGAGAGGGGAGACAGAAAAAGAGAGAAAACAAGAGTGGGATGGGAAAAGAGATGCAATGAGAGGTAGAGCGAAAGACATTAATAAGACCAATTATACTTATTATTAGAGAAAAATTAATCACGCTGTATGCATAACACATTAAACGGAAATGTTATGAAACACTGCGTGGTGAATACAAATGAACACAATACCTCATCAGAAAGAATATCCAGAAACAAAGGCAAGTCCAGAGTGTATTTCCGCCTCGCTCCTAGTGTTCCCTGGATAGACTTCGCATCCACTGCAACCCTGACCGGGATAAAGAGCTTACTGACGAGGATAAATGATAGATTTATATATTTACTCAATATTTACATTTCTCTTAGAAACACATTTATGCCGTTACCTTAAGGGGGAAGATAGAGATAGAGAGATGGAGAGGGTTGGGGATGTGGGGTGGCAACTGAGGCAAAGATTGGTGAAACTGACAGAAAAAAAAAAAAAGACAGAGACGAGGAAAGAGAGAAGGGAAGAAGGGAAAGACAGAGAGAGGGCACGGCTATGAGATGGGGATATCGAGAGAAGGAAAGTGGGAGAGGTATGAGCTTGAAGTGAGAGAGGGAGAGATAAGGACGAAAGAAGTAGATGTGAGAGAAAAACGAAACACTGAGGAAGAGAGGGAGATGGAGGGAGGATAGAGAGAATGAAAGAGAGCGATGTGGGATATAGAGAATGAAACTGTGAGAAAGAGAGGAGGAAGATACATGGAAGCTTGAGAGAAGTTAACAGGAAGAGAGAGATGGGGGAGAAAGAAAGAGAAAGCTGGGGGATAGAAAGAATGAAGCAGAGAGAAAGAGAGGGAAAGAGGTGGAAAATAGAGAGAATGTAACAGAGAGAAAGAAGAAGAAGAGCGAGATATGGAAATCAAGTGAATGAAACAGAGGAATGGAGAGATGGAGGAGAGAGAGAGAGAGAGAGAGAGAGAGAGAGAGAGAATGTAAGAGATGGTAGGAGATGGCGGATAGAGAGAATGAAACTGGAAGAGAGAGAATGAAACGTAGGCCGAAAGGGAGCGATATGGAGAACAGACAGTATGAAATGGAGAAAAAGAGAGGAGGAAGATTGAAGATAGAGAGAATGAAACCGTTGGAAACAAAGGGAGAGCTATGGAAGAAAGCCAATGAAACAGACAGAAAAAGAGGAGAAGTAGAGAGAGAGCTGGACGGTTGAGAGAATGAAACAGAAATAGAGAAAAGAGAGAGAGATGGCGATCGAGAGAATGAAAAAGAGAGAAAGAGAAGAAGGAAGGGAGAAAAAGTAGGGAGAGAAAGGGGGATCTTAATCCTCTCACACAGGAGTGGGGTTCATGCCTGGGAAACAGGAAATGACCGTGAAGTCATTCCCTCTTTTTTATTTTATTTATTTATTTATTTTAAACAATTATGAAATAATAATAAAGTCCAGAAGAGAAGAGGTGATGGCGTCCGTACACACAGCCCTGCTGTGACCCTTCACGATTTAGGACTGGTTCGTCCTCTCTTTGTTTTTTCAATTTACAAACATTGGAGATGGATTTTTCTTCTTTTTTTTCTTCTTTTTGCACGGGCAAAACGTCTCTCATCGTAAATATGTGTTGTTATTACATGTCCCAACAAAAACATGAAAGTTCTGCTCTGAGCAGGATATGTTCCTGAACATTTCTGCTGAACGTATCTCGACCTCACAAGAGAGGAAACACAAAGTCTAAATCATAGTCGCAGTGTTTGAACAACAGCACACTGAGACTCCTCACCTCGCTCTGGCGGACAGAGTTCACCGCGGCTTTGTGTGCTATTGTGAGTCGTCTGCTTTAACTTTTGAACCTGTGGTGTTTAACCTTTAACCCTGAAAGCTGTGCTGACACACTATGAACCCCATCTGCTCTCACTCTCTGATAAGTGTTTGTTGAAATGTAGGAGTCCAGCCTGCAAGTCATGGATACGTGGTCAATTATGTCAACACACACACACACACACACACACACACACACACACACACACACACACACACAAAGCAATTTTCCATCATCATTACCACAGACAAGAATTTCATGTTGCAATTTCACGCTTTACAAGACTAGGAAGTGGGAAGTACATGCACATGCAGCTGCAACTGTTAAAATAATACTACTACTACAATTAAAACTTTGACAACTACTACTACTACAACTACTACTATTAAAACTACTACTAAAACTACTACTACTATTACATCTATTACTACTACTACTACTATGATTAAAAATACTAAAACTACTACTAATACTATTAAAACTACTGCTAATACTACTAACACTACTCTTAAATCTATTACTAGTAAGTAAGTAAGTAAAATTTATTTATAAAGCACATTTCACACAGCAACGCTGACCAAAGTGCTGAACAGAGTACAGAAAATAAAATAGAAATTGAATTAAAACAAAGTAAAACAGACAAAAGACAGTAGAAAAATCAATAAAAAATTAGTTTAGACAATAAAAATGATATCAAAAAGCCTGGTGGAAAAGATATGTTTTAATCCTATTTTTAAAGATAGCAATGGAAGGTGCAAGGCGGATGTCCAGTGGCAGTTGATTCCATAGACGGGGGGCGGCAACAGCGAAAGCTCTATCCCCCTTTGTTTTTAACCGAGAACGAGGGACATGCAAAAGAAAGCTATCTGAAGATCGTAGACATCGGTTTGATGAATGTGGCTTAAGAAGATCCACAAGATATGAAGGAGCTAGTTTATTAAGAGTTTTAAAAACAAACATCAAAACCTTAAAATGAATCCTAAAACGGACTGGGAGCCAGTGAAGCGATGCTAAAATTGGGGTGACATGATCAAACTCCTTTGCCCTGGTCAACAGCCTTGCAGCTGCATTCTGAACCATCTGAAGACGAGCCACAGATGATTGCGGAAGACCCAAGTATAATGAATTACAATAATCTAAGCAAGAAGTGATAAAAGCATGAATAACCTTCTCCAAATCTTGAAAAGACAAAAATGTTTTGAGTTTTGATATAGTCCCAAGTTGATAAAAATTAGTCTTAACCACCGAATTTATCTGCCTGGTTAAGCATAATTCTGAGTCCAGAACAAAGCCAAGCTTCCAAACATGGGAAGAAATTGAAGGAAAGTGTTTATTGAGCTCGTTAATGAGACCATCTCTCAATCTCAGGGGGCCAAAAACAATTATTTCAGTTTTGTCTTCATTAAGTCGGAGGAAATTATTTGCCAACCATTTTTTAATGTCACCCAGACAGTCCAACAATGGCTGAATGGAGTCACCAGCTTTCAAAGGAATGTACAACTGGGTATCATCAGCATATAAATGAAAAGAGACATTGTGAGCCCTAATAATGTTCCCCAGTGGCTGCATATATAAATTAAAAAGAAGTGGGCCCAGTATGGAGCCTTGAGGAACACCACTAATAACAGGACTAGAAGAAGAGCAGAAATTAAGCAATGCTACAGAGAAAGACCTGTCCTTAAGATATGAGCTGAGCCATTGTAGGTCAGTACCCTTGATACCAAACAGATGCTCTAAGCGCCAGAGAAGTATATTATGGTCTACAGTATCAAAGGCAGCTGTAAGATCTAGTAGCATCAACACAGTATTTTTACCAGCATCCACTGTTAGTAAAATGTCATTGTACACTTTTAACAAAGCAGACTCTGTGCTATGAAAAGCAGTGAAACCAGATTGTAAAGGTTCACATAACATAGCTGAGTTTAAAAACAGGAGCAATTGAGATTGTACTACTTTCTCAAGCAGCTTTGACATAAAAGGTAACTTAGAGATAGGCCGATAATTATTAAAGACACTCGTCCAAACCCTGTTTCTTAAGCAACGGTTGAACAACAGCATGTTTAAAACAATTTGGGACCACCCCTAAATCCAAAGAAGAATTTATGAACACTTGGATACTGGGGCCAATTTCAGAAAAGGTTGCTTTTATAAGCACAGCGGGAACAACATCAAGTGGCGTGGATGATATTTTCATCTGGTTAACCAGATCACCCAGTTCCTTTAGAGAAACGTGTTCAAATTGATCTAATGAAACCGGTAAAGCCAATGAATTTGGTAACAAGTCTATTAAATGCAAATTGAAGGATGAACGAATAGTCATTACTTTATCAGCAAAAATTTTTAAAAACTTCTCACAAAGTTCAACCGAGGTTTCCCCATGGAATTGGCAACTCGGATTAATAATTGAATTTATTGTGGTGAATAAAATCTTTGGTCTATAACAGTGTGTGGCAATTAAGTCCGAAAAATACCTAGACCTCGCTGCCTTTGCTGCACTCTGAAACTTAAACAAACAATCTTTATAAATCTGGAAGGACACAGTTAATTGATCATGCTTCCATCTCCGCTCAGCTCTACGACAAGCCTGTCTGAGAGAACGAGTATTATCGTCCAGCCAGTAATAAGATTTACGATTTGGTTGTTTCAGCTTAAAAGGGACAATGGAGTCTAAAATATTGGAGCAAAATGTATAAAATAACGCAATCAAATCATCAGGGCCAGTGGAAGACTCTGCAGCACTCAAAATAGATGTCTCAACAGCATTAGCTAGATAACTTTCACTAAATTGAGCGGCACTACTACTACTATTAAAAATACTAAAAATACAACTACTATTAAATCTACGACTACTACTACTACTACTACTGAAGCTAATACTATTATTAAAACTACTACTACTACTACTATTAAATCTATTAATATTACTACTACTACTACTATTAAAACTATGACTACTACTACTACTATTACAATAAAAAATACTAAAACTACAACTAAGACTACTACTAATACTAAAACTACCACGACTTTTAAGACTACTACTACTATTAAATCTATTAATATTACTACTACTACTACTATTAGAACTATGACTACTACTACTACTAAAACTGCTAGGTCTATTAAAACTACTACTAATACTACAACTGAAGCTAGTACTACTAATAAAACTACTGGTAAAACTACTATTAAATCTACTTCTAAAACTACTACTACTATTAAAACTACTACTAAAATTACAACTAAAGCTAGCACTACTATTAAAACTACTGGTAAAACTACTACTACTATTAAATCTATTACTGTTACTACTACTACTACGACTACTACTACTATTAAAACTACTGCTAACTACAACTACTATTAAAAAACTACGACTACTACTACTAAAACTACTAGGTCTATTAAAACTACTACTAAAACTACAACTAAAGCTAGTACTACTATTAAAACTACTGGTAAAACTACTATTAAATCTACTGCTAAAACTACTACTACTATTAAAACTACTAGGTCTATTAAAACTACTACTAAAACTACAACTAAAGCTAGTACTACTATTAAAACTACTGGTAAAACTACTATTAAATCTACTGCTAAAACTACTACTACTACTAAAACTACTAGGTCTATTAAAACTACTACTAAAACTACAACTAAAGCTAGTACTACTATTAAAACTACTGGTAAAACTACTATTAAATCTACTGCTAAAACTACTACTACTATTAAAACTACTAGGTCTATTAAAACTACTACTAAAACTACAACTAAAGCTAGTACTTCTAATAAAACTACTGGTAAATCTACTATTAAATATACTGCTAAAACTACTACTACTATTAAAACTACCACCACTGTATTCTCCATGTCAGATAATATGATGAAGAATTAGTTCTAACAATATATCTGTTAGCTTACGTCATCAATTAAAGTGCCCCAGCATCACATAAACAAAAACATGCTTCAAAGTGAGTTTGAGGTAAGATATTTTTCTGTGCATTAAAATGTTTTGTCTCCTTATTAAAACTACTGTTATATCATATTTTAAATCGGTTTATTATTGTGTATGCTCTACATAGAAAGAGAGGAGGAAGAGAGAGACATGGAAGCTTGAGAGAATGAAACAGAGGAAGAAAAGAGATGGGAGAGAATGAGCTTGAAACAGAGAGAGAAAAAAAGAGAGAGATGGAGGATAGAAATAACGAAGCAGAGTGAAAGAGGAGGAAGAAGAATGATATGGAAGATCAAGTGAATGAGACAGAGGAATAGAGATTTGGGGGAGAGAGAGAGAATGTAAGAGACGGAAGGAGAGAGAATGAAACAGATGGAATGAAACGGAGAGATATAGAAGAGAGACAATGAAACAGAAAGAGAGGAGGAGAGAGAAAGAGTAATGGAATGAAACAGAATGAAAGAGAAATAGAGGTGTATGGTCGATAGAGAGAGTGAAACATGGAGGAAGAGAGAAATGAAGGATAGAGAGAATTAAATATAAATAGAGGAGAAAGAGAGAGATGAAGTTCGAGAGAATGAAAAAGAGAGAAAGAGAAGAAGGAAGGGAAAAAAAATTGGGCGAAAAAGAGGGATGTTAATTCTCTCACATGGGAGTGGGGTTCATGACCGTGAAGTCCTTCCCTCTTTTTCTTTCTTTAAAACAATTATGAAATAATAATTAAGTCCAGAAGAGAAGAGGTGATGGCAACCGTACACACAGCCCTGCTGTGACCCTTCACGATTTCTTTCTTTCTTTGTGTTTTCATTCCAGTCTGTTTCTAAACAGTTTATAATGTTTATACCAGTCCCTGTTAATGAGCTGTTATAAGATCATGTGTTAGTATAAGCACGTCAAGATAAAATTCATGTCACGGTCATAAATAATTTCAGATCTGTTATTATCAACACCTTCAGATTCGAGCAAAACTGCGATTTTGCTTACGTCATCAATGAAATCGATCCAGGATAGATTTCTGTCCATCAGAATGTTCTGTCTTCGCCGTAACTAACCTTAACTACGACGCGAGTCTTACGAATTCATGTGTGAATAACAGCCACCTTAAAAAGAAGCATTTATTTGTCACATATACGTTATAACACCGTAAAATTCTTTTACACATCCCAGCTTGATAAGAACTCGGGGACAGAGTCAGCTATGATACAGCGCCCCTGGAGCAGAGGGTTAAGGGCCTTACTCAAGGGCCCAACAGTGGCAGCGTGGCAGTGTTAGGGCTTGAACTCCTGACTTTCTGATCAGTGACCTAGAGCCTTATCCGTTGAGCCATCACTGCCCCTTTAAGTATATGTTCGTATATTTTGTTAGTTAATGTATAAATTAACACGTCGGGGTAAACTAAATAACCATGCACTATTTGCATCATTTCGAATTGTTTCTATAATTCACCGTAGCGCACACAGACATCACTGGATGGCGTTGAGATGAAATTATTGGTGGTTATTTTCAGTGCGTCTTTCTACATCCGATAAGGAGGATCAATGTAAATTCTAAAATGAATCCTGTGCCATCCAGTGATCTTTGTGTACGCAGCTGCATATGCTGCATATAAATTATGCATAATTAATTCATATTCTTTCTTGTAGAGCAGGTTTGATTTAGTTTACCCCTACATGTTATTTAATATCTAAACTAACAAAATGTACTAACACGCACTTAAGGTGGTCGTTATTCACGCATGAATTCGTAAGACTCATGCCATAGTTAAGGTGAGCTCTTGACTAGTTTGTGATTAGTACATGCCTTAACTCATCATTAGTTTATGTTTAAATAAGTATTAGCGAATGATGATTCCTGTACTGTTATTGTAAAGCGTTACCCAAATTTCTCTTTGTCTTTGGTCACAACGCCACTATCACACCGCATTATGTTTTTAAACACCGCCAATCTCAACTCATGACCCATTTTACAATGTGTTACGGAGCGTTGACAGGAGACAGAAGCAGGCGCAGATCACAGTCTTTATTAATAGCTCGAGTTAAATACAGACGCGGTCGTCACGGTTAAACTGGCAACAGGGCATATACACACTTGACATCCAAACAAGCGACTAGACCGCTACGAATGAGTCAACGTAACTAAGCACATCCAAAGCATAAACAAACATTCGCGAGCAAAGTGCTCGATAAGTCAGGCACTTAAATGACAAAGGTAATCAAACTGGAAGTGCATGCACCTGATGCGAATCCGCGGTAACGCACACGCTAACCCGGAAGTGCTCGAACCAACACAAGGTCCTTTCAAATGAAACAATTCAAGTGACACAATGGGCCTCATTTATCAGTCTTTTATTAAGGTTGTGCGTAAGTTATTTCGAAAGCCGAACCGAACTGAAAAGTTTCTGATTTCTTTCGTACTCGCCTACTTTTGTTTGGAGTTTTCGTCACCTGAAGATCACTCGTTGCTGAGGATTGTTCCCCATGGACAACCTGAAGATCACTATGAAACTATTGCGGATGGTAGCACATTGAAATCATAAAGATGGGTGTGAGTGTTCCTAATTTGGATAACCTTAGGACTGCCGTTGCTAAGGACGAACTCAAGTCTCCATCAGTGAGCAGTTAATAACACACTGTAAAACCGGATAAGTTCAACTTTAACTCAAAAGATTTGAAGAAACTAATTACCTCAAAATTTTTGAGTTGATAAATCAATTTCTTTAAACCAAATACACTTAAACACAACAAAAATTGAACTCATACTTTGTAATTTAAAATCAATTGTCGTTATATTTAAGTGTACTTGGCTTAAAGAAATTGATTTATCAACATAAAAATTTTTGAGGTAATTAGTTTCCTCAAATCTAGCAATTTTAGCAATTAGCAATTTTTGCCTATATAGTGTACGGTTACAATATAGAAGTGAAATTAATCATACTCGCGCTGTCCAGTATCAACCAGAGGAGGATGGGTTCCCTTTTGCGTCCGGTTCCTCTCACAGTTTCTTCCTTATGTCTTCCTTATGGGAGTTTTTCCTTCCCGTAGTCGCCTTTGGCGTGCTCGTTAGGGAGAAACTCAAAATGAATTGAATGAAGTTTGCACGTGTATGTAAAGTGCAAAGCACATTCCTGACACAGCTTGTGTGCACTCTACAAAAGGAAATGCTCAGAGAGAGCTCGAAAAACAAAATGAGGACAAAAGAAAAGGAATTTCTCACAGGCAGGAGTGGAGGTTATTTTAAAGTATTTTATGTCTACATCATTAAAAAAAATTATAATTTTCATCAGCATGGAAAAGGCCAGAATCCAGAGACAAATTACAGAAAGGGTCAATTAGATGTGAATTAAATGAGGGGAACAGAAAATGGTTTGACAGGCAAATGGGAAAGATATGTCTACACTGTTCCCAGGTGATCATGGACACCAAGCATCACACACGGAAACTGGTATTTTTAAATGATTTAAGTCTCTCATGCCAACGCGCTCTAAAATCGTGTCACTTATCTCTTTTTGAAACGAGGCAGTAACAAGAAATTCAAGCACTGACAAAGCTTGGACATGCACAGGTCGGTCGGATCGGTGTTGGCTGTAAAGTGTTGCACGGCATTTAAAGAAGACGGCATAGCAATCGGAAACGATTTATAAGCCAGCTGTCGTCCTCGTGGAAAGAAAATCGTACCGGATTCTAAATATCCATTCCCTCGTAAATGCAGTATGCTCTAAATCGCCCCTCAGCTGAGCCATTTGCTCATAGCTGATGGATATAAACAGACCACAGGTGCATTTATTTTGTTTTAATTAAATGATTGGTCTTACTTGTTTTAAATAATTGATTTGTGTTGTCTGCTTTTATCATATTATTTCCCCCCATATTTAATATTTCTTTAATTCATGTGCTTAATATCAAACGACGACATTTCACCACATTTTCATAAAATTTCGAATTGAAATAAATAACCTATTTACACTTGACAGAATAATCTTTATATAAAAGCAATAAAAGTGCAGTAATCCAGGTAAATGATATGAATCGAAGCTGGTCCGGTCGAGGTTTACGTTAGTTAGTTTTCTTATGGGTTCATTTACACACACTCGAGTAGGTTATGAACGTTGTTCTGAGATTGCAGGACTTTCACGAATACCAAATTTCCTCCTTAAAGTATGGATTTATTTGTATCCACCTTGATAAATGAGGCCCACACAGGTCGGGATGTTATTTCATATTAATGACTTGAAAGGAAGCAATCCAGAATGTCCCTAAATGGAGACAAAGACTAACTTTTGAATTAGAATAAAACACATGGCACCCTATAAAAGGAGGAGGAGTTAGTGTGTGCCTTTATATAGTACCATAGACATTTAAAAAAATCTTTTTATTTATTTATTTATTTATTTCCCACAATTTTCATCACTTTTGCTTCTGGTTGCGTTCAGGTTTTGGAAATGATTACTGATCGACAGTGTGTTCGAAGCCCGTATATTGCTCGAAATTCTCAAGTTGAATGTCAGTAGTGATTACAAGTGTCCTGTGATGTCGTCCCTCAGGCTGGTTGTCCTCGGTGGTGCCCCTGTTCCCGGGCACGCTGGACTGCGGGCAGGCTGTACAGGAGTGTATGGCCCAACCCGAGTGTGAAAAACTGTACAGACAGCTGGACTACTGCGTGGACGAAGAAGCCGTGGTGCCGCTTGTTCCTGAAGTCCGCCAAGCCTGCGCCGATGCCCAGAATGCCCTGCTGCACCATCGGCCCCTGCAGGAGTGCAAGTGCCAGCGCGGGTCACGCAAAGAGACTCTCTGTCTCCGAGTGTACTGGACCGTGCGCTTCCCACAGGGTGAGGAACCTGTATGTGTGTCATTACATGCACATATATGTTTATGGGTGTGTTGGAGAGTGGATGTGCATGAATGCTTATTTGGTCATGTGTGTTCATGAGTGGAAATTCTGTATGGATGAATATCTAGGGCTGGGCAATATGACGATATCATATTCTACAACAAATGGAGTTAGGATCTACATGAAGTTTGGGGAAAAGGTCATGCTGGTAGTGCCACGTTCTTTCTGTAAATTCCAATCGGTCTCTTTCTTTATTAGTGACGTTGTTTCCGCACCCACCACCGCCCTACACCTTACTGTTTTACAACTCCTACCCGAAAGGTCTTCAGTCGGAGTGTCTGGCTTTCTGTTACAAAGCAGAATTCACTCATTGCTCACAGCCTCTGAGTTCTCCCTACTTTTTACAGACCCATAATCACTCATCGTTTTATTTATTTTAGCCGTTGTTTGCATTCGTAAATGTAACATTAGATTGAGAGGAAAATGTTACAGAGTTTAGTAAATCGACAAAAAATGCAGGGTTCTACTGTTTATCGATAGCCCGTTTCCCCTTGCTGCCACCAGGTCATATACGTCTGCATGCAGTGAATGAATGTTAAACCTGTTTTTATTTCATTCAAAACAATATAAAACACATGATCATTTGAACAGCAAAAATGGCAAAAAATTCCATCCCCAAGTTTCAGTATCGGTAATCTTCCTTGTTGACCTTGGACACAGTATGAAAGAGTGGTATATAAATAAACGATCGTTAAATATTTATTAAAACAAAATACAAACGAGATACATACCGTGTTTCACTGAAATGGTTTCAAGTATCCTAATATGCTAGTGTCTGAGTGGCGATACGAGTGTGTGGAGAGTCAGGATAGAGTTTGTCAGAGCAGAGACGAGCAGTCCTGTGAAACGAGCGCTTTTCCGCCACTGTCAAATGGAAATGTCAAGTGTTCAGCCCTGCGTTTCAAATTGTGAATCGTATCTCCGGCCGCGGCTCACAGCTGCGTGATTGCGCTGTGATATGCGTCGTGCCAAAAACACTCATTTGCATTGTGCTTTTCTGCTTGCGAGATCGTGATAAGAAAAACGATGCATTATAATTTCGATGTTGAGCGTGGAATGCAGCTCATCGGCAATCACACATGGAATAGTCGTCTGGCTGATTTGAACTCCTCACGCTTTCTCACCGATGCTGCCGAAGCAAATAACCTCCCCCACACATGCACACCTTCCCCCTAGGAGTCTTCTAAGTCTAGATGATAACTAGGCAATATTAGTTATGTTATTATGTGTTACGCATCATCATGGAGCCATCATATAATCCCAGTAATTTGATTAAGCACAGCAGCTCACTTAATTAGCTGTAACGATAAGGTAATGGCGCGCTTCAGCAGGCTTAATTACGCTGGAATATTCCACCACTTGTTTGGCTCCAAGTGTGTGTAGCTGCACTGATAAGACTGATCGTGTGTCTGTTGCAGGGTATGATGACATTGAGACGTCCCCGTACGAGGACATCGAACTGGAGCTTGCGAGAAATAGCGAAGTAACAAAACTGGCCTCGATTGTGGCAGGTACTTCACATCTTCAACATTCAGTGTCGGGTATACCAACCATATAAGTGCACTTTGTAGAGCTACAATTACTGACAGGAGGCCTGTCTATTGCTATGTGCAATGTGTTAGCCCCCGTTTACCCCATTCATCACTGACAGCTTCACCTCTGGCAACATATTACTCGGATGATGGACTATTCTTAATGGTGACGCTGACATGGAATGTTTCAGCTGCAAGTTCTTGCTTGGGATGGAAGAAAAAACATAACCATTAACAATGTCTTTCTCAGCAGCTAGCTATTTCGGGTTAGCTAATATACTACAGGCAGCATGATGGCACAGTAGGTAGTGAACACTTCCAGTGTTCCTGCTTTAATCCTGAGCATGGGTGTATACAGTGCTGTGAAAAAGTATTTGCCCCATCCTGATCTCTTCTGATTTTATGTATCACATACAAATACATATACTCTGGAACGAAATACTTATACTCTGAAACTAAATCAAAGGCAACCCGATGCAACCAGATTACAGCAAACCCTGATCAATCAAATCAACACTTAAACAGAACTTTTTCATCAGTATGTAGTAACGCACTATGCCAAAGGAATTCCAGAAATGATGAGGAAGAAGGTGATTGAAATACATCAGTCTGGAAAGGGTTACAAAGCTATTTCAAAGGTTCTGGGACTCCAAAGAACTACAGTGAGGACCATTATCTCCGAATGGAAAAACTTGGCATAGTAAACCTTCCAAATTACTTCCAAGAGCACAGCAACGAATCATCCAGGAAGTCACAAAAAAGACAAGGACAACATCAACGGAACTACAGGCCTCTCTGATGAGAGGCCTGTAGTTCATTTCGCCACTATCAGAAAGACATCGGGCACAAATGGCATCCATGGAAGTGTGGCAAGATGAAAACCACTGCAAACCCAGAAGACATTAAGGCCTGGCTGAATTTTGCCAAAACACATGTAGATGATCCTCCAATCTTTTGGGAGATTTTCTGTCGATTGATGAGTTGAAACTGGGCCTGTTTGGAAGAAAGGGAGACCCCTGAGGACATCTGGCTTAAACCAAACACAGAATTCCACAAAAAGAACATCATACCTACGGTCAAGCACGGTGGTGGAAGTGTGATGGTGTGGGGATGCTTTGCTGCTTCAAGGCTTTGGCAACTTGCAATAATTGAAGGAAACACGAATTCTGCTCTCTACCAGAAAATCCTAAAGGAGAATGTCCGGACTTCAGTCCGTACGTTGAAACTCAAGTGCAACTTGATTATGCAGCAAGACAGTGATCCAAAGTATAAGAGTAAATCCACCTCTGAATGGATCAAAAAATGCAAAATTTAAGTTTTGGAGTGGCCTAGTGCTGTGGCAGGAACTTAAATGGGCAATTCATACTTGAAAACCATCCAGTATGGCTGAACTAAAGTAATTCTGCAGAGAAGAGTGAGCCAAAGTTCCACCACAGCGCTGTGAAAGACTGATCTCCAGTTATCGAAGTTATTGCTGCTAAATGTGTTACAACCAGATTTTAAGTTGAAGGGTGCACTTAGTTTTTCACATGGGTGATGGATAACACGGGTGTTGGATAACACATGTGTGTTATCACCCATGTGTTGTGTAACAATTTTTTGCTTCAATAAAAAAAATTATAAATACAAACGGCATTGCGTGTTTAATCAGGTTGCCTTTGTTTTATGTTGTATTTTGTTTGAAGCTCTAAAACAATTTAGTATAAGATATACATAAAAACAGAAGAAATCAGAATACAGAATACAGGCAAATACTTTTTCATGGCACTGTACATGGAGTTTCACACGTTCTCAATGTCTTTATGGGTTCTTCGGCTTCCCAACACCTCCCAAAAACATGCCAGTAGGTGGAATGGCTAAAACAAATTGCCCCTAGGTGTGAATGAGGGCACTGCAATAGTCTGGCATCCAATTATAGGTGTGTTCTCACCTCACACATAGTGATTCTGGGATGAGCTCTGGATCCACAGAGCTGACCAAGATAAAGCTCCTACTACAGATGAATGAATAAATTATAGATTAATATGTACATAAAATATTATTAAATATTATCACAGTTAAATGTCATAGTAGCAGGTTACATTTAGTTCAGCTAATCATTTTGCATCTGGCCCCTAAATCTCCCTGGTGGAATCTATAAAACATAAGGAAAATAGAATTTCAAAATACGGCCTTAAATAGGCTTACCTACTTCATATCTGATGGGACCCTGCTGAGATTTATTACTGTGAAAAGAGCAGAGACTCAAAGAGAATTGCGGAGAGCCGTCACCACCTGAGAGGATGATGCAAGCAACCGCTCAGAAATATAAAACGATTTCTGTCAGCTAGCTATTATGTTAGTCAGTCCACTTGCTGGTGGTGGCTATGCACATTATGATTGTCAATAGCCTAAAGTGTTGTGCTGTCATGGTTTGACTTATTCTTGCCAGGGGTGGATTTGGTATTTGTTTTGAAGTTTTCATGGTTTATTCAGGGCAATTTCAAGTCATGGGCTAGCAAGTGTAGGTACAAAATTTGGTGTACCTAATAAAATTGAAACTCAGTGTACAATTTTCTTAATGATTGTGGAACAATGAACCATTGTATCTCAGGTCCTCGTGTTCTGTGGCACTGGACCGAAAAGGTGTCTGGCACCCAGTCACCCTGCTGACATGCTCTAATTCACACCTCACCTCACACCTTCATCTCTCCCTCCCTACTTCTCTCAGTGTCCTCATTTCCAGTAGATGGACAGAACCAGTGTTTAAAGGCAGCTCAGGACTGTGGGCTGTTCGAGAAATGTGGTGCCCTACGTGCAGAGTATGTGCTGGCGTGCACCAAGAGAGTGGCAGGCTCAGATCGCTGCAACAGACAGAAATGCCACCGGGCACTGCGCAGGTTTCTGGAGCGAGTGCCTGAAGAGTACAGCTTTGGTGTGCTTTTCTGCTCCTGCACTGAGCCATTATGTGGAGAGAGGAGAAGGAAGACCATCGTCCCTTCCTGTTCCTATGAGGAGAAAGATGCACAACCTAACTGCCTGCACCTGGAGAGCTATTGCCTCCGTGATGACCTGTGCAGGTGGGTGTACCTACACCAACACAGGGACTCACACAGTAATGCACACACCCTTTCCTACTATTTAATTTTTTTTTTCCAAATACAGTATATTATACAGAAATCCTAGATAAACTGGTGTTCCACAAGGTTCTGTTTTAGTTTTCCTTTATATACAGCATCTAAGCTTTAACTTCTATGCTGATGATCAGTTTGGCTAGATTCAGTATTATTATTATTATTATTATTATTATTATTATTATTATTATTATTATTATTATTATTATTACACACACACACACACACAAACACACTCTTCCATTTTATATTAGACATCATGTTTCCATTTCTTCCACACATATTTTTTTCACCTCATTGGCTGGGTCCACATTAATGTGGATAAATTTGAATGCATATTTTCCTCTATATTTTGGGCTTCTGTCACACTGAGACAGCATTTTTGTCCAGCGAAAACGGTGCTTTTCAAAAACACTCTCCCAAGTGGATGAATTTGAAAATGCAGATTTTGCAGTTTAGTGTGGACTGAGAAAACAGAGATATTCAAAAACAATGACATATCCTTAGACAAAACAAGCATGATGGTGGACGATGTTGTACTGCAATTGTTGTGCCTGAAATCTAGTTTGATTGTGGTGTTAAGATTAATGTCAATTTGTACAACGTACATATTAAGTTTTTTCGAACTCGCGATTCCTATTTGTAGGTATAACACATCAATTCAAAGAGACGAAAAGCAAATGAAATGTCTGGGTTACACATGTAACCCTTTTCCCTGAGAAGGGAACAAGACGGTTCGGGAGCTTCACACTGTGGGAAGCATTTTTGCGTGGGGCCACCATCTGAAGCTTGTGTAACATCATGCCTATTCATAGGCCTGCCATGATCAGGTGATGTGGCAATTTAGCGTGTTGTGTGATATTAAACGGCAACTGTGAACCATGCTGTCAGCCTCTATTACATGAAGCGAAGATGCAATTCACATGCATGCTCCAGTATAACACAGCTACTCAACGTCTCGTTCCCTTCTCAGGGAACAAGGTTATGCATAAGCCAGATGTTCCCTTTCAAAGAGAACTCAAAGTTGCTTGAGCTTTACACTGTGGGAATGAGAATACCCACTACATCAATACCCACTACGTCATCTGTTCAAATGATCAGAACCCGAGGGTCAGTGCAAGACATTCGAGCCCGGGATGGAATGTATATCCAGGCAGTAATATCGATTGAATGTGTGCAGCATAGATCAAATCGCCGCAGCACACACATCCTGTATTGGTACCCCTTTGGAGAAAGCCTTGAAGGAGACGATGCACCTAGGGGAATGAACCCTTATGCCCAGAGGCGTAGCAAGAGATTGCTTCCACTATCCAATTAGAGATGCGCTCCTTCAACAAAGCATCACCTCTACTGTCGTTGCCAAAGCAGACCAGCAACTGCTCTGACTAATACCATTGGCCAGAGTGGTGGACGTAAGTACAGAGAGCCCTTACTACACACAATAGATGCAATTTCTCCTGTTCCAGTGTGAGGAAAGGAGGAGGGCAGATAGCCTGCAACACTACCAGTTGGGCAGCAGACATAGGTGCTTTAGGAATATAATCCAACCTAGGATATAGGAAGGCCCTGGATAATCCAGGGGCAAAGTCAAGGCAGGAAGGGGCAACTGAGAGAGCTTCTAGATCTCCTACTTGCTGGGCGTGGCTGGCTGAAATGATGGACACGTAGACCCTGATTGTAGAAGGAGCCAACCCTGCTGAGAAACATCCTTGTAAGAACTCCAGGACTGTAGCCATTGTGCAGTTTACTGGGTCTAGCTGATGTTCCTCACACCACGAGACAAAAATTCACCACTTGAGCACATACAATTTCCTTATAGATGTTGCTCTAGTGTTCATTTTCTTTACAACCTCAGTTGTGAGACCAGAATCTATGAGCGTGTGCCCCTCAGGGGTCAGACTCACAGTTTTCTTAGTTCTGGCCAAGGGTGATAAATCACCCCACCGGCTTGAGACATTAGATCTCGGATATTATTTTCGAGAACCATATTCTAGCTGGCCAATAAGGGGTTACTAACTAGACCGTGTAAACTCTTGCTAGAACTTGTGGGAGCAGAGCGATCGGGGGAAAAGTGTACAGATGTGACCTCGGCTACATGTGCATCATGGCGTCTGGCCCCTATTGTTGTGGGAGGAGTGAGGGCGAACCATAGCAGGCAGTGTGTTGTCTCCTTGGCCAAACTTCTGCCATATGGACTCCACCACTTGTGGGTGGCACCTCTAATCCCTGGGCCTCACACCTGCCTTGACAGGATGGCTGCACCCACATTCCGGTAGCCCGGAATGTACATTGCACTCAGTGACAAGAACTTTTCCACTGCCCAGAGAAGATTTAGTTGCGCCTGCCTGAACAGGGGGCATGAATTTAACCCTCTCTGACGGTGGATATATGAGCCTACCGCTGTGTTGTCTGTCACAACGAACACATTTCAGTGCTAGAAATATGGCCCACATTTCTAGGCAATGTATATGCCACTCCAGATGAGGGCTGCTCCAGAGACCATGAGCTAGACAACCATCTATGACCGCACTCGAGCCCGTGAGTCATTACCATCTTGCGATAAGGAGATGGCCCTAGAGTGTGACCCAAGGATAGAAACTGGGGATACCTCCACATTCTCAGAGCACGCAGGCATCGCTGCATGCCACTGATTACTCTCAGATGTTTCTTCCTAGATGAAACCTACGACTTTTCAGCCACCACGGCAACGGACTTGTGCAGTAGGCCCAACGGTATGACATTGGCTGCTGCTGCCATAAGCCTCAACAGTCTCTTGTAGAGACTTCAGAGGGTGCCCAGATCCAGCTTTATCTTGCTCAATGTTGATAGGATTGACCCTACGCATGTTGAGGATTGAAACGCCTTATCCTAGTAGAATCCCAAATACCTCTAGAAAAGTTGTCATCTGCACTGGAGAAAGCAGACTTTTCTTTAGGTTCAACCTGAGCCCCAAGCCCTTCATGTGGGCGAGAACAACATCTCAATGTTGAATCGCTAGTTCCTTGGATCGTGCTAGAATTAACAGGTCCTCCAGGTTATTTAGTACCATCCTGGCTCCTTTGCTACTCCAGGGAATCCATGCACTTTGTGAAGGTGCGAGGGGATAAAGCTAGTCCTAAGGGAAGAGTCTGATATTGGTAATCCATAACCCTAACCCTTATCCAATTGCGAACCTCTGGAACTTCCTGTGAACCTCAGGAACTTCCTGTCTCCTGATACATCCCTCCACGGCCACATAGGACCGCTCCTTCTGTGTCTGCATGGCCTTTATGATCATTCTCATGTCAGGGCTATTAGCAGGCTGCGTCTGTGGTCAACCGGTCCCATGGCTCTCCGCAGGGGGAGGAAGGCCACCACACTTGCCTTCTGTGCCTCCCTCACACAAGCACTGGATGAACTCAACACGATGGGGAAGGAACTGACTGAATGCCGCCGTATATCGAGCTCACTCTGCGGATCTGCAGAGTACCTGAAACACCATCATTGTATGGACCCACAAGTGAGATGCTGCTGCATAGGCCTGGCCCACCAATGCAGAGGTGGCTTGAATGGCAAATTTGGCCCCCTTAAATTACCTTCCGTCGATGTAAAGAAATAGTTGCAAGCTCCTCCTCCACCTTTAGTATAGCTAAATAGGCATGCCATTCATTCTCCACAATGGCCAAATAATCTGACATCGCAGGGTTATAAATATTGCTAGTGTGTGGTTTTCCCCAGAACCCTGATATATTTCATCATGCACTTATTAAAAAAGGGGGAGTTTTCTGCAGTGTGAGGGAGATGTATTTTCACTGGGTAGCAAGCACTTGTCCAGCCTACTACAAGCCACGTCCTCTTCTTCAGGCCAGTCTAGAGTTAGTTTTTCAACCTCACTTCAAACAGCTCTGTATATACTTTAGAGCTACTCTCTGATTTTGGTGCGGTGGCACCCCCTTCTGGCTCCTTGGAGTCAGAGAGTTTTTTTTTTGGCTTTGCATAGCAGAAGGAGTCATAACACGATCTCCAAAATCTCCAAAAAAAAAAAAAAAGACCATCCCAGAAGACACAGCAAGAGATAAAGCAGCGCTCGTCTCCGGCTCCTCTTCCAAATCCACACAATATCCCGATGATCTGATCGGCGAGGCTTTGAAACCCAAACTCCCTTTGGCCAAGAAGATTGTGAGTCGCGAGCAGAGCTAACTATTTGAAAGGCGTTCACAATGCGCACAGTCAGACCTCATGAGGGCTGCCCTGGCATGCTCCATGCTAGACACTTTCAACTCGAAAGTGTGTCTGCCCCCCTCCCCCCTCCCCACTCCCGAGTGATGCAACTGGAGCAAGGCATGACAAACTTCCTGAATTCTCTCTCACTCATACTTTTTTCTCTCTCTTTTTTTAAAGGGACAGAAAAGTTGAGATTTTCTTTCTTTAAAAAAAAGAAGAAATTGAGGAAATGAAGATTCTTTTTGCAAGCGTTACACAAGTGACTGACATGCAGTCTCACGCAACGTGCTTAGGAATCGATGTTACACAAGCTTCAGATATCGGTCATGCACGAGGGTGCATCCCACAGCATGAAGCTCATGCAGCATTGAATTCACTTTGAAAGGGAACACCTCACAGGAATTTTTGGAAAATGCTACGGTTTAATATAAACACTAGTGTTGATGGAGAGCATTTTAAAACAAAAATGCTTCTCTCTCTTTCTCTGCCCTTTCTATCTGGAAATAGATTTCCTTTTCCATTTTTTTATGTTTTAGTTAATTTTCCTTTTTCTAAGACTGAATTACATTTTGAAAATTATTTCGTATTATTTTTATGACGATGGTTTCAATGTTTTAATAGTTAAAATTCAAAATTCTGTATTTCTCTCTCTCTCTCTCTCTCTCTCTCTCTCTCTCTCAGGTCCAGATTGGCTGATTTCCAGCAGAACTGCCAGCCGTCCTCTTACTCCCCTTCAGGCTGTCTGCGTGAGAGCGGAGCCGTCTGCCTGAAGGCGTACGCTGGACTGATCGGTGAGCAATCATGTGCTGATAAATGCCCTGTGACGGCCCACTAGAAGACCGCAGCCCCAGGTCCATGCCCATTTACACAAACTGAGCACAGATGATCCGCATCACTGTGCTCCAAGTAAAGCAGTTTGACTTGGACGTGTGTGTGCAGATGTTTATTACAGTTAAAACACAGGAATTGGAGGAAGTGGACTGTAACCGAGCTTTCACTCAGTGTTCTCTCAGGTTGGGTGATATGAAGAGAAAATATTTAAGGAAAATATATCTTAACATTTAAAGTATGTGATGATGAATTGACTCCAAGCTTACTTATCAAATTCTCATGTAAGAGTATTTGTCCTGGTGAAGAGTTTTGTGTTCGTGTTAATTTTAAAAGTACAGTTTTATAAGAAATCTGTAAAATATTTGCATAAAAATATGTTAATCCAGTATGTAAATCCAGTAGTGATACCTGGCAGAGGAAACATACGCCATGGCACATCGTGTTATTTATAGGTATTCCAGTAATCATGTCTGTGAGCCTTCTATCCTTCCTCAAGGTGTGTTCTGACAATAACACACTGCAAGACTGTAAGTCAAATTTGACCAAAACTCAGCATAGGGAATCAAACTTCAAATGCAACAATCCTGCCTGAGTCTCTTTTTTAAATAAGCTCACATCAAAGAAACAAACAGATAGGAGGAATTCAAATTTCACCTGGATTATGTGCACCTTTAGATGGTTGCACGAAACCAAACCAAAGCAACATAGAATAAAAGAAATGACAAATACAAACACTGATTAAGTCAGGGCCAAAGGTGTACACAATACAGCTGTAGGATATAACAGCATGAGGAGAGCAGAACCGAGATAACTGAATCCAAGTGCTCTTAAATAATTTATTTATTTATTTATTTTTTTCCTGAAAGCCAGATGGTTTTCAGTTTCATTTTCCAGTCCAGAGTGGCCCTGAATTTCAGCCAAGAATTGACTGAAAAAATGAAACCAACCCAGCCCAGAACAAAGCTTTATGTTCTGCTGCTGTAATTGTAATAATTTATTTTGAAAGCTGAAAACCATTTCAACTTATTCATTAAAAACTAATCGAAAAAGTACACGGCAATGAAAAGGCAAGGTTGACCTTTTTAATAGGCAATTACTTTACAAAACTGAGCTGACAATAAACAAGGGAAAGTGATATAAAAATGTAACCTGTTGGGGAACATGTTGGTGAAGCAAGATCCCCGGGTTGAACCCTGTGCTCTGTTTATTTGGAGCTTCACATGTTCTCCATTTTCCTGTCACCTCCCAAAAACATTCCATCAGGTACACTGGTTACTCCAAATTGTCCTTAGGTGTGGATGTATGTGTGCACAGTGCACTGTGTTGGCTTGGCATCACATTCAGGGGTGTATTCCACTCTGAATCTGGGTGTGTAAGTCAAGGCAAGATCTGGAAGGCAGAGAAAACCTGCCAATATGTTGGCCACCAAGGCAAAAAAAAAAAAATCGCTATAGAGAGTAAGGACACGCAGTAGGTTTTAGCTGATTGCACCATTCTACTTGTTTGCACAAGCATTATCTGCATGGAAGAGTCATCAGAAAGAAAGCTGCAACCTTATAACAAAAGTGAATGTCTGATGCATGCAAAACAATTGAGTGTTGCCAGGACCCTGGCCTCGGGATCCATCACGAGCCTGATCAGGACAAAGCACGTTCTGAAAATAAAACTGTTGTTTATGGTAAATGTGCACTTATGTAGCGCTTTTATCCAAAGCGCTTTACACTGTGTCTCATTCACCCATACATTCACACACCAATGGTAGCAGAGCTGCCATGCAAGGCGCTAGCTTGCCATCGGGAGTAACTTGGGGTTCAGCGTCTTGCCCAAGGACACTTCGGCATGTGGAGTCACCGGGGCCAGGAATCGAACCGCCAACCCTCCGATTAGTGGACAACCCACTCTACCAACTGCGCCACAGCCACCCCTGTGTTTATGCTGTTCATATTCACAGAGATGCCTTGCTTTTAGGCGTCTTTCAAACCTGAGATGGAAAAATCCAGGGGTGAAACTTTGGGCAAATTTTCAGCATTTGTAATCTTTTGTCCAAAAACTGAAAGTGTCATTTTTGCCCATGATTTATGGCTAAAGCTTTTCTGTGGATAAAATTTTGGTTCGTCTGTACAATATTTCATTATTGCCAGCTCTTGTATTTCCCCTACACTACATTTCATTTCAGTGAAATGAACATGTTTGTCTTGAGCTGAAATATATCTGATTACTGAATACATTTCCTCTGGGACAAGATGCCATTACACAGGTTCAGTAATTAGGAAAATGTCCCAGCAGCCTCGAGGGTTTGTGCTGAATCCCCAGTGTGACATGGACCTGAACTATCAGGACATCAGGCATTTTAACGAAATTAGTCTGAGATGTGTCACATAAACGAGAGACGATGTGGCTGCATGTGTTAACATGATTAAAGTCGAGGGCCGAGCAAGCTGCAGATTCTCCCAGATGGAGGTCTGACTGATGAGCCCATCATTTCTCTCACTGTGTTTCATTTCAAATGTCTTTTTTTAGCCCTTTAAAAAAAAAATTCTATACCTTCTTTATTTCACCTTTCTCATTCATATCTCTCTCTCCTTGTTGGCAGGTACGATCATGACACCGAACTATGTGAGCAATAGCAGTATGGAGGTGTCTCAGTGGTGTAACTGTGAAGGCAGTGGGAATCAGCTACAGGAGTGCCTGCGTATCCTGCACATGTTCAACAGCAACACATGCCTGCGTGAGTGTTATCGTGCCACTTGTTCACATAGCCATGAGCGTGTTTAAAAGAGCTACACAATCCAAAAGTATCAGCCGTTTAAAATGTCTTATACATAAAGAATCAGTATATGTACAACAGACTATAGATTTAAAATGTAGCACTTTTATTGGGGAGATTTTTGGTCCGTTTAAATACTGACGCTGTCACTTTGCACCTACTTTATGCGTGGGAAGGATGGCTTTGTTTTCCTCTTTGTTTATTTGTGTGAGACTAGCTAGTCACAGCTTTGGTTGACTCATGTATATAAAATGGAAGCAATTAGCACTCTCCTGTAAATGCGTTCAGCTGCATATTGATGTTGTGAGCAGAATTTGAAAAGATGCAATATGTCATGTAAACAAGGTGGAGACGGATGCAAGTACAGTTAAAAGCTTTAATGAGAATGCAGGCGGACAAATCCAAATCGTGAGGCAATATCAATATCCAAAAACAGGCATGGGTCAGGCGATCTACAAACGGGCATAAGCAGGGCATAGACGAGAAACAAGGTCAACGGACAAAGGCCCGGTACGGCTCAGGTAGCAAACACTGAAGCTCAATACTTCGCATGGAACAAAGACACACGAGGGTTTAAATATCCAAACTAATCAAAAGGGCATAACACAGAACAGCTGAGACATAAGGAAAGAACCAATAAAATAACAGGACAGAAACCAAAATAAACACACCTCACAAACACAGTTAGTGAAAACTCAGAAATATGTACTGTTAATGCATGCTGAATGCTCCAGTACTCAGCGCGAGGGGAAATCCGTGACGCAATGTCTAGAAGGATGGATGTGTTCGTCGGCACTATCACAGATTGGTAAGTGAAATGCAATCGGCGGTACGTGATAATGGAATTGGCAAAATAATTTGGAAATTTTTTAAACTGTAGGTCAAAAAATGATTGTCTGGATTATTTTGGCCACACTTTAATATATCCTAAAATATATGTTTTATTTCGTCCATATAAAAATCCATATAAAAGATTGATCTCTCCTGCATTAAACTTATTTTTGGTGTCTGATCAAAGTCATTTGTAACACTGTGGATGTTAAAGTTGCCTTGGGCACAGTATGCAGTACAAAGTCTGAGAAGGTACAACATGGCAATATTTCTACACGCTTGAACAATCTTGAGTCTGAGCAAACTAGCGAGTGAAATTCAAGCTAACAAGCTCAAGCAAACATAGCAGGTAAAAGCTAAGCTAGAACGTGTACCCTACTCCAGAACTTGGAAGATTCAGATACTCTTCAGATCAGTACTGAATGTTATTATCTTGGTCTTCCCTATATAACACTCCAGTTTGATATCATCCAGAACTTTTCAACATCTCACACCATATTCCTTGGTACTTTAATACATGCTTGTGTACTTCTCCTGGGTTATATCTACATATTTGAACCCACTCATTATATGGTCCATAAAACAAACAAGTCATTATTATTCTCACCTAAATGCCAAAGTGAATATTCTGTTTGTGGCAAGGATGTCGAGTAGTGTGCAATATTAATTTCACAGTTTTGGCAGCAGTCAACTTTGAGAAATATGTTCCTGCTTTAAATGGTCTTACTTATTAATGCATGAGAGTGTACAGCCGAGATTAGTGGCAAATGGCCATGGTGGTTGGATTTACTGATGTTGACTGGAGAGAAGACTTCCAATACAGCTAAGTGTCATTCAAATCCACAATACATTGATATGTTTATTCCTGTTTTAGAATATTATTGACTTATGCAACCTACATTATTGCAGTCATTCTGGAATAAGGATTTAAATGGTAAATGGTCTGCACTTATATAGCATTTTTTTTTAACCTTAGCGGTTCTACAAATCGCTTTTCACTCTTTCTCATTCACCCATTCACACACATGTTAGCAGAGCTGCCATGCCAGGCACTAGCTTGCCATCAGAAGCAACTTGGGGTTCATTGTCTTGCCCAAGGACACTTCGGCATGTGGAGTCATATGGGCCAGGAATCAAACTGCCAACGCTATGATTAGTCGACAACCCGCTCTACCACCTGAGCCACAGCAGCCCAAATCTGACTGTCAAAGTAGTACTGGATTGTGGGTAATAGCAGCAACAAGTATGAGCAGAGACAGGCCACTCCTTAAAAAATATGAATGAGTCAGTACAAAATACTCAACAGGGTGGCTATAACGTAAATCCCACCTCTCCAGTATAAGAGCCAATCACCTGTTTAGTTAACAAAAACAATGCTTGGCCTATCGGATTCTAACACTGAAGGAAGCAAATGACATTCTAGTAAGATTGTGGAATTAAATCTAGCATTTGATTTGTTTTATCAAGTTGAATAAAGCTGAATTAAAATAGTTTGTTTCTTTGGTTGTCACAGGTAATGCCATAGAGAACATGGGGAGCGCCAATCCTCGGCCTGTTGAGGACCCCCCCTGCACCTCCCCCTCCCCCTCCTCCCACTTTCAACATGACGTCAACTTGTTCGAAGACCTCAACTCGGTTGGTAATGACACTGACACAGCAAACGAGACTATTGAACTCGGTGAACTATAAAACTATACTACTGAACACACTACTCAAGAAACTATCAAATTAAACTACTGAACAGACAATACTGCTAAACTGGACTAATGTACAAAATGCATCACATACTGAAAAACTAATCCTGAACACACTACTGAATTCACTACTCTAAAACTATACTACAGAACACACTACTGATTTCATTAGTCTAAAACTAAACTACTGAACACACTACTCAATGAACTGTAAAGTAAACCACTGATTAAAATACAAAAGCTCCTTTAAAAAAAACCAAAAACAAACTTCGAACACACTACTGAATTCACTACTCTGAAACGATACTAGTTAACAAACTACTCAACAAACTATTAAAGGAAACTACTGAACACACTATTTTTGGAAGTATAAACTACTGTACAAATCACATAACCTGCTGAAAAACTAACACTCTCAACACACCTGAATCCACTACTCTGACTATACTATTGAACACCGTACTCATCAAACTATTAAACTATGCTACTTAACACACTACACAATGAACTATCAAACTCAACTACTTACTATACTGCTAAACTGAACTATCGTGCACAATATCCAACATACTGAAAACTAAAACACTGAGCACACTACACTACTGAATTGATTACTTGAATAAAAAAAATGATGACAGAACACATTATTTTACCCAAAAATTTCAACAGAACTGGTCACACATTAAATCCTACTGAATACTCTAGCCAATGTACACAATTTACGTTTTTGAAACACGTGCGTGACTTATTAGCTGACACAATAACACACAGCAGAGTGTGACTGTCAGCTTACACGCAGAACCCCACTGTGGGCCAGCTCATCTAAATGCAGTCATTTTGGCTTTGGAATGGGGTGTTTTACAGAACGCATGGCTGATCAGGAGCACAGCCAAGACAAAGTCACAGCCCAGTGCTCTGAAAACCTCCAACAGGAAGAGCTTTATGTGTGAACCAGACCGCGTTAATTGACTATCCTATACAATAGAAGATACGACAAGAGCAGCTTCATTATTATACAGTATAGATTTAAGAGTATACTTTAATTAATGCTAACATGGTTACAGTGAAAGCTCCATCTTAGGAACATAAATGTGATCTTCATTAACAAAGCTATAATGATATCACTTCTTCAGATTCAGAAACGTTAGCCCTCTGCGCCATTTTCTTAGACAAGTTATAGTGATGAGTACCACATATACACAACTACACAAACTGCTACACATAACACAACTACACAAACCACTACACATTATCCAACTATGCAAACTACTACACATAATACAACACAAACTACTATACATAATAAAACTATACAAACTAGTACACATTATACATCTACACAAGCTACTACACATAATACAACACAAACTACTATACATAATAAAACTATACAAATTAGTACACATTACACAACTACACAAGCCACTACACATAATACAACACAATCTACTGTACATAATACAACTATACAAACTAGTACACATCATATAAATATACAAACTAGTACACATAATACAACTACACAAACCACTACACATAATACAACACAAACTACTATACATAATACAACTATACAAACTACTATACATGACACAACTACACAAACTAGTACTCATCATGTAAATATACAAGCTACTACACATAATTCAACTACACAAACCACTACACATAATACAGCACAAACTACTATACAAACTACTCCACATGATACAACTATACAAACTAGTACACATCATACAGCTATAAAAAAAAAACATAACACATAATACAACACAACTACTAAACATAATATAACTACACAAACTGTTACACAATATACAATTATTTAAACCATTATACATAATACTACAGCACAATCTACTACACATAATACAACTACACAAACCACTACACATAATACAACTATACAAACCACTAGACATAATAAAACTACACTAACCACTGCACATTATACAACTATAAAAAAACTGCTACAAATTAAACAACTACACAACCTTCTCTACATAATACAGCTACACAAACCACTATACATAACACAACTACACAAACCACTACACAAAATACACCTATAAGATCTGTGTTTTTAGCAGGCCCACAATAGACACGATATTCTCAGTGCCTTTATCAATTTCAGGACAAAGTTAACAGGATGGTATTTTTAGCTTGTCTAGTATTTCAAGAAATGATTGTATGAATCAGACAGTGGTGAGTAAAAATGTCATGTCAAATAATGAAACTGTCAGACACTCTAGCTATAGCTTGATATCTAAAAGCTTGTTAGATTAGCAGAATGGTTTCTAAACGTTGAAAATGTTGTTTCCTAAAGCTTTCAATATATATATATATATGCATGTTTAAACAATTTTACTTTCCTAAAGTTGTTTCAACATTTCTCATTGTTGGAACATGTGTTTCTATAATGTTCCCAGTGAACACCTTACCAAATACGTCCATCGAAATCTTTTTGTCATTGTTGAGTCTAATGTTTGTAAGTGACTATAGTAAACATACTTTCTATGTATTTAAAACACTATGGTAAGGATTTTCAACATTAGATTAAGTGCGAACATCGAGCAAATATTACAACCCGACCTTCTTATAATCCGTCGAACACCTTGCATTCTGATTACGTCCTTAGGTAGCTGAAGGAATCCATTTTAGCCTTACCGTAGTTTCATTTTTCAACAGAGCTGCTGTTTATAATTCATAGTAATTGATATAAAGCCCTAAAAACAAGACAGCGAGTCTGAGTGAAACGCATTTTTAGTCAGCACTGTGATCATGGTAGGTAGGACCCCACATTCAAACAGCTTACGCTGCCACGTCCAATTACCAAGGCCTGCATCCCTCAAGCTAATGACTCTTGTTAGAAATTAAATCAATATTGATCTGCCGCGCTCTTTGCTGTGTTCTCAGATTATATTGAGGCTCGGAATAAGGGCTAAACGCGAATGTTTCATCAATGCGACGAAAGCACGGAGGCAACATTTACTGCCTCAGAATCTCAATCTGTATCCATTTCAGTCGACTCTTTACCCGTGTCTCAGCCTAATGTTTTAATTTACAGACTGACTCGTGTGAGTAGAGTGACCAAACATCTGTCCACGGGCACGGCTCAGCTCATGGACCTGCATCTTTATTAGTGTCTACAGCTGGGGGATCAAAATAGAGTTTATTATTATTATTTTTTTTTCATAAATTTTAAATACACCATAAAACACATGTGCTCTTACTTTTTATTTACATTTTTTGTCTTTTGGTCAGATGGTAGTGATTATATATATATATATATATATATATATATATATATATATATATATATATATATATATATATATATGTATGTATGTATATAATTTATGGAATTTTACATAAATACAGCACTATGGTACGCACATAACCAATCAACTATGAGATAGTTCAAGTCTGAACTCAATGTAAGTTTATTTATTTAATTCCCCCTATACTGATCCATTTCTGTATATATTGACTTTTTTTTTTTTTTTTGAAAACCTCAAAAAAACACTTCTTTCGAATGTGTTTTGAATCTTTTTAGATGATATATTTTTTGGAATCACGATATTAATTTATTAACTTCATTTTAATTCAATTTAACTAAGGAACTTCTATTTAGGAAGCAGGTAGCGAGCAAGTAAAATAAAATAAAAAATCGTTTTGGAACCCACTAAACTGATTGGAGATGGCTCTAAATTTATAAGCGAGACTAGCAGAACAGTTTTTGGTTGCTTCAGGAAACGTGAGTTCCTAGATCATTCAATTTGTCAAGAGATGTTTTTACATAACATTTCAACATTAAACAATGTGCTTTTCATTGCAGGAACATTAACACGGGTTTCCTTGAACACGTGCCTACGCGTATCTATATTCCAACTCGATTTAAAATGGCCCATAAAAAGACACGGCTAGTGTGTTTATTTTTGTTGCTCCACCCTGACTGAACCAGTAGATAAACATTTTTGGTCTATAAAAAGCTATATTTACTCATCACTAAAAAAACTATACTTACTCATCTTCCTTCGAAAAGCACTTTCTTTCATGGTGTTCGAAAGCAAGCTTTCTCATTGGAAACTGGTATATACTGTAATAATGCAAAGATCCAGATTATAACCTTCAAGATTCTGAAGCTGTTGACCAGAAAAGTGTACAAAAGATTATATTGCTGGAGTGTCTGATGCGGTGACAAATTTTTTCTCTTTACTGTGTCTTTCTTGGATGGTTTTTATCATCTCCATGGCCACAAGGGCCCGGTGCTGTGAATGGGACATTACCCTAGAATTTGAATTAAGAATCATACCATGTCATTTTTTTATTTATTTTTTTCAAACAGTGGTCAATAAAGGGTCAGAGGCCAAGACACATTTAAAAGGCAGTTCCCATTTTATTTGTCTTCTAATGACATTATGGATTTTTCAGCATGGCTGGTTATATGAAGAAGTTCTTTTCCTTTTCTTCTCTTTCTTTCTTTCTTTTCTTTTTTAAATGAAAGTCTATTGCTATATATCCATATCCATCTTCGCGGACTGTTTAGTGGTGAGCACTTGCAGCGCTTTCGTTGTGTGGGTATGTGGGTGTATATGTTTACACACTGGACCACGTGTTCATCCTCAGTGGTGTGCGTGCGTGTGTGTGTGTGTGCGCATACACAGAGTGCAGGGGCTTAGAGATAATCTGGCTTTCCAGACAAAAAGGATTCATTTCTGTTTCCGCCGTCACTTCTACCTCTCTTTCTCAGCCAAACTGCACTCTCTTGACTGAACGTCTTTTCTTGATCTCTCTCGCGCCGTCTTTCCCATTCTTCTTCACGTGTTCGTTTCTTTCGCTCCCTCTCGCTCCGTGAAAGGATTAGTCAGAGGTGTTTGCGGGAGGCAGTGCATCAATCAGACTTTATTAGTATTAATTTATTCATGCCCATCTGTCACTCTCGCTCTCTCACTCTCCCCTGTTATCGCTATTTCTTAATCCCTGTCTCTGTAACACTCTCATGGTCTCTCTCTCTCTGTCTTCAGGCTTCCACACATTGCACAGGTTGGTGTCGGACAGGTTGCTCCTTTCATGTCATCCCTAACGCCCCTTTTCCCTCCTCTCTGTCTCGTTTTCTATTAAGACATGCAGTCATTTATGTATTGTTTTCATTCTCTTTCGTGTCAGGTGGAGGAGAGCGAGGAGGAAAAGAACGAGCACGAAGAAGAGATTGATCCGGTGGATGAGTTCAACGTCATCCCCCCGTTCCCAGAGAAGGCCACTGTCACTGATTTGGGTTCAGAGACGGGCAGAGTTCAGGGCCGGGCCTCAACCCTTTCAGCCTCGCTTTATCTTCTTCTTCTGCTGCTGCTCGCTACCCTCAGCTGGGGGTAGAAACCACCGCCATTCACACTCATCCACACTCACACATATACACTTACATCTGCACACACCCTCCTCAAAATAATCACTCACACCCACTCTAAAGACTCAAAGACTTTATACTGAGGGATGGAGAGAATGCAAGATGAAATGAAATGAAAAGAGAAGAAGAGGACAGAGGACAGGAAAGTCCTCTCCTACCCGCTACTGTCCTTTCCTTTCACTCTGTTTCTCCTTCTCACCGAGAGGGCTGTGTGTAGCTCGCCGATCGCAGCTTGTCCCCCAGGGAGTCGCTCTCTGAATCTGATTCTGTGCCAATTGTTTGGAAAATTGTCAGGAATCATGATTTATGATTCATGACTCATTGGACTGAATCGAATCGGATATATTTAACGCCTGACTGTCATTGAGTGAATCAGTGAATCAGTGAATCAGTAATGTGATGTATCTGTTGTATAATTCTCCTTTGCTTTGCTGATGTTGGCTAACCGTCAGTCAACTTGTGCCGCTGTTTGGGAATTGCTGTATTGCTTCCGTCCAATGACACAGCTACGTATGAGTGCAGAGCTTTTTTTTTTTTGTACTTTGCATTTAGACACCTTGTGCGTTTTCTCATTGCTGAAGCTTTGTAACAGTGCGTGTGTGTGTGCGCGCGCGCGCGTGTGTGTGTGTGTGTGTGTACAAAATGTTTGCACTTTGTCAACATCAGAAAAAAAAAAACCTCTTACAATACGTGTCCACTCGCAAGTTCACCGGCTGCGTCCTATTTATTTCAGCGAACAGCTCTGATGGTGTGGTGACTGTGATTGTCCTTCTTGCTAGGATATGGTTTAATCTCATGTACATGCCAATTTCTAATTATTTCTAAGTATTTGAATGAATTGAAATGGAATCCTCGTTGCCAAACTGGCTATCGATTAGCATGGAGCTAACAGGGAGTCTGTCATTGAACTACATTAACTACACATTAGAATCTAGCTAGCTAACAGTGCCATAAAGGAATGCTAATGTTGCTCTCCTCGGGTTACACTAAAAGTGCTGAAAAAAAAACAACCAATAGAAGCCATCACAGAAATTCTAACGGTTTCCACTACAACCACCATTACAAATCATTAGCTAACCATTCAAACCATTACCATGATTGGTGCTTAAGTGTATCCACTAGACACAACATACCAACAATAGAAGGCAACATATTACCAGTAGAGACCCACAGGGACCATTACAGTTTCCATTAAAAGCAATACAATTCCCATTATAAGCATTAAAATCATTACACATTTCATGAGGGTTTCTATTGTTTTTGTTTGTTTGTTTGTTTGTTTGTTTGTTTTCAGCAGGGATGTGCCAGACTGAAAGAAACTGCAAACGTTTTCAATAAAAAACAGTGCAATCTATTCACTAAAACAAGCCAGTTAGTCTAATACGTAAGCTAACATTGCACATGACTAGCTAAACATGAAAACCTAACAAGGCTAATGTAACTCTGAACTGTTACAGTGAGAGTTGGTTAGAGATTTTGCTCAGGTGAGAGTATGTGCAAGATGTAAACAAATTTTTAAAGTTTCTTCAATTAAGAAACTGTTTGCTAGCTAGCTAATTAGCCTCGGTTTACTTTTATGCAAGCTTTAAGTGTTAAAAGGGGTTAGTCATTATATAAGGTTAGATAAACATAAACAGCTAGCCAAATAAATAAAGATAATGAGTATAACTAGCTGGCTAACTTCTGGTTACACTGTGATTTAAATAAACATGTAATTAGCTAACAGCTGGCTTGGTAGTTTTACTTAGTAAAATGACTGAGGCATGACTGCTCTTGCTTGTAAATGTTACGTTTATAACTTGAGAACATCTAGCCAGCATAACTCCAGAATTTGGATGGAGAATTGGACCACACCAGTGTTTAGCTGTTTGCACGTGGGTAGATGTTGGACAAAATCAAAACCGACATAATAAATGAAGTCAGAGGATTAACCTTGCTAGCAAAGTGGACAGCTATTGCATGCTAAGATAACTCATAAGAATAATAAATGAATAAAAATCCACAGTTTGTTCTTTATCGGTGTAAAGTTTGATAAGATATGAAATACAAAAAATAAATAAATAAATAAATAAATAAATAAATAAATAAATAAATAAATAAATAAATAAAACACACAAACGTAGCTAGCACTGAATGAATTGCTTAACGACTCTAAACACAATTTTGAAAAATTTCGTCAGGTTTGTTTACATTTGCCTGATTGCCATGACAACGAGCATAGAAACGGTAGACGCGGTGACCGAAAATGCAAGTAGATATGTATTGTTAGAGTATAAATTCTGAGGTTTTTGTCTTAAGTGAAGTTCCAGGCATACTCACACACACTCATACCCTTACTCATACACACACACACACACACACACACACACACACACACATCCGTGCGGCGTGACCCTCCATCGGTGCAGATGCAAGCGCTTTTCCTTTATTGCTCTATCTGCACTGTGCTTTAATTTTTAGAGTCAGCACAGGCTGTGGACTCCAACCAGGGGCATAAATAATAAACACACACACACACACATCTTGGAACAATACGACTAATAAAATCTAAAGAAATAAATAAGCGTGTAAATAAATAAATAAACAAACAAATAAATAAATAAATCGGTGCGTGAAGACGTGAGTGCACAGCAGGTGTTGGGGGTCCAGTCTGGGTTTGGAACCTCCGGCAGGAAGTTATTTGCCAGCCGGAGATAATGGGTTATAACGCGAACTGTTTATCTTGTTGTGTGTTGGTAGGGGGAGGAATTGCTTTTGATAGAGCATGGAGAAAAAAAAAAAGGGATAGGGGAGAGAGAAGAGAAATAACAGAGACCCTCCAGCACAAACATGCAGTCAAACACCTCCAGCTCTTTTTGTCGTATAAATCTATTGCTGACACTAATGTTTTGTTTTTTTTCTTTGTTCGCCTTCCTTCGTTTTCCTCGTGTATGTCTGAGCACGCTAGAGAATCCTTCCTTCTCTTCCAGAGGGGCTTTAATGTTATTAAAGGCCCCTGCTTTGGTCTTACCCCCTCTATTGTGCCGCTTCACAGGGATCTTACACAAGGCAAAGAGGTCGGACGCTGCTATGTCTCTCTGTCCCTCGGTTTCTCTGTATGCTGTCCTAATAAGAGAAAGCTCCTCACAGTACACCACGTACATGTCTTAACAACGACCTCCCCAAATTGGTCTATTATACGGAAGGAATAGAATAGGCAGAGCACTGATCGAACTGCTGTTCCGCCATCCAGGCAAAGGTCAGCATTTGTGTGTGTGTGTGTGTGTGTGTGTGTGTGCTTTTATTTATTTTTTATTTCAAAATATTGAATTCGATTTAAGCGGCAAATTAAATTGTCAGCGAAAGAAAAAAAAAATGTAATGGTGTTGAGGAGTTAAGGTGAATAAACCCATCACGTCTCCACGTTACTTCTGTATTAAAAAAAAAAAAAAAAAGAAGTGCTACAGGACATAGAGACAGGTTAATAATATTGGGCCAGTAATCATTTCTGTCATGATTCAGCCATTTCTTTTTGTCGTCTGTAGATGAAGAAAACAAATGGCCTGCAGAGTATATAGGCTCTGCAAAAGGCCATTGCGGAGATGAATTAACATACATTCTTTGATCCAGAACCAAATTTTCAGTGACTGAAAAGAAAAGAGTCAGATTTCTGGTGGTATATATTATAAAAAAAAAAAAAATTAGTTCATGAGCTTATCTCGTCTCGTCTCCTGTTTTGTCTTTGCTTATGTACAGTGTATCAGAAAGACATCTTTAAAATGTTATTATAATTATTATTATTATTATTATTATTATTATTATTATTATTACACTCCAAATCAGGGATGGATGATATATATATATATATATATAAATTCACATGATATGTATATATGGATCACAGATGCGGTATATAGGGTGCAGTAGGATATTTTTATACCATGGTCTGTCCGAATACTCGATTCTGATTGGCTGGAAGGTTAGAGCTTTGTTAAAATTAATCCGCTGCGTATACACAACCCGAATCTTAGTAACATACAGTTACAGTTGTATACAGTAGCTTCATTCAGATCCCTCTCTCTTTCTCTCTCTCTCTCTACTAACTATGTACTATAATTCATGCAAATAAATGTAAACGTATCGCATTACTTTATCTCTGTGTATGATTTAGAGCAGACAGAATTCTAGATCCCGTATATAAAATTGCTAATGAAAATGAACCGTTATTTAATTATTTATTTTTAATTTCAGTCGAATTTTGCACTGCAAACATCAGTGACCGCTTTCATTGTCAATGCTGGCAAGTGACCATGGTATGAGCGGGATAATCCATGGCTAGGTGCGCAGTACACAATTTGAATGCACTCCGCTCCGTGTCAGGACGTTCTTAGTAACGCACACCTAGGCGTGAGTTAACCCTTACTTATGCAATGTCACCTGAAATAAATGATTTAACACAGAAATGAAAACAACTGGTATAAAAATAACATTAAAAAAAAATCTCAAAGTTAACATCAGTTATTTGCGACTTTCTTTGAGTAACATTGGAGATGGTCATTGCAATATCTCAGGAAAAGCAAACCCCCACCCCCCACCCTCTTCCTTACGGGAATAATAATTCAACACCTTATTAATAGTATATCATTGGATTGGTCAACGCTGCTCCAACAATATTAGACATTCGACATTAGACAGGTTTCAACAGAAATGGAAACTTGGCTCTTTACACAAATGTATAAAAGTAAAATTCTGTACATTTTTTTTTTTTTTTTTTTTTAAAGCTGTGCTGGATGTTCTGAAAAATATTCAGAATCAATGATGGGGCAGGTTCATCTACAAGCCCGAATGTATTTACAGTAATGACTAATAATACATTTGTATCATCTATTCAGTATTTACCATTTCTACAAAGCATCTAATTAATAAAACACTTTATTGTTCAATTTATCTCTACATATTGCAAAAATATATCAAACATACTGTATTATAAACTATATATATCGAGTGCTAGGGCTGACTTTACTTGGGATTATATTATTTATTTGCGACTGAATGCTTGTGAGTTTCACACTTCAATATTGCTTAGAAGTATGAAAAAGTATATGCATTTGAAAAGTTGTATCTGCTTTGGGAGTAAAATCCCGGAATTGTCAGAGAGAGAGAGAGAGAGAGAGAGAGAGAGATAACCTTCTAATACAGTGTTGATGTTTTTCATCGACGAACATTTAGTGAAATGACACAATATTATTAATTGACTCTGTCCATGCCTCCGGTATTAAAGTATTTTTGCGGAAGGACCAGAGACGTGATGTGATCTGAAACACGAAGCCTATTTATTACCTATATATTTTTGCAGCAACTTAATTTACCTCTTAAATTGAGTTGGATATTTGGATGGAGACATGGATATCACTACTGACGCAGACAGCGCTCATCCAATCAGAGGCCTTAATTAAGAACACGCGCATTTCAGGCGGGAAGATTGACGTGTGTGTCCAGAAGTCACTCGGCTCGTGTTATGGCCGGTGTAATTTTTTAATTGCTGTCACTGAGCAAAGATCATACCATGGCATGAAGACACGAGGCAGCACGAGTGATGTCCCTGCCTTATAGTAATAGAATGGTTTTTTTTTTTAACAGAAACAAACAAACAAGCCATGCGTTAAATGACTGCAGATAGCAGGATACTAGACGCACTGAGGCAGAGAGGTGATTGCGGGCTGAATTTTTAGACCTTTTTCTGTTTATGTGCGTGTGAGCCATTACTATACAGTGTAAACACATCAGACTTTAATGCTTTAATATACAGATTCAGAGAGAGAGAGCGAGAGAGAGAGAGAGAGAGAGAGAGAGAGAGAGAGAGAGTCTCAGAGAGAGAGAGGGTGAGCGAGAGAGATGCAGACAGAGTGTGAGAGAAAGACAGAGATGCAGAGAGAGAAAGATAAACAGCCAATGAATGAGAGTCAGAGGAAGAATGAGAGAGACAAAGTGAAAGAAGGACAGAGTAACAGAAAGAGACAGATAGACAGAGAGAGAAATAGAGATACGCAGAGACAGAGACAAACAGAGAAAGAGAGTGAGAGTGAGAAAGTGTGAGAGAAACAGACAGAGAGAAAGAACAAGAGACACAGTGAAGGATAGATAGATAGATAGATAGATAGATAGATAGATAGATAGATAGATAGATAGATAGATAGATAGATAGATAGATAGATAGATAGATAGATAGATAGATAGAAAGGTAGAGAGAGACAGACTGAAAGAAAGCAAGATAAACAGAGTGAGAAACACAGATTAGCAGAGATATAGGCAGAAAGAGAGACAGTGACAGACAGACAGACAGATAGACAGAGAGAGTGAGAGAAACAATCAGAAAATGACCCAGAGAGACAGAGACAGGCAGACAGAAAGCGAGAGAGAGAGAGAGACAGAGAGAGAGAGAGAGATGAGGAGGTTGAGAGAAAGAGAGACAGACAGCTAGACAGAAAAAACAGACAGATAGGCAGAGAGAAAGAGTGAGAAACAGACAGACACAAAGAGAGAGAATGAGAGATGGAGAGAAAGAGAGAGAGAGAGAGAGAGAGAAGAGAGAGAGAGAGAGAGAGAGAGGAAGATACACAGAGACAAACCGCCAGAAAAACAGACCGAGAGAAAGAGAGCCTATATAAGCTGGTGTGAGTGAGACGGATACAGATACTGTGGAGAGTGAAAGAGATTAAGAACAATAACAGAGAGACAGAGAGAGAGAAAGAGAAGGTGAAGAAGAAAAACAGAATGAGTGCACAAGAGAGTGAAAACGATATAGGGTATAAACAGAGTAGAGGCAGAAAGCTTCGGATTAGGAGTTCTCAGAATGGGAAAGATTGCATGAGGATGGAAGATTGAGAAAAAGTCAGGGTGAGAGAGAGAGAGAGAGAGAGAGAGAGAGAGAATAGCAGCAGGACTGAAATGAGCTTCTCTACTCAGTGCTGTATGCTGTGAATGAAACAGGAGCATCTGACTACATCATTAATACTAACACCAGGTTCTCCCTGCCTCCCACACACACTATACCTCATTTAGACACTACTTTCAGCTTTCAGACATCGAGCTTTCCATTTGCCTTGCTATAGCTCTCATACACGCTCTCAAACACTTATGTCTTTTCCTCCCCTTGTCTTTTCTTTCTCTCTTCTCTCTCTCTGTCTTTGTCCTGCAGCGGTGTCATGTGCTCAGTGGACTGTATCGCTCTCTGTTCCACCCTACACTCCAACCCCAATTACATGACCATAATTAACACCGCTAATGTTTTCCTAATGAAGAACATTCTCAAAAGAAAAAGGAAAAAAAATAATAAAATCACCAAAAACACTACGGCCGTATTTAAGCTGGCCGAGCGTGTGTGATACTTATTCAGAACACGAAAGCTTTATTTTGTACTAATTGACGCCTCACGGCTTTACGCCGCCATTTTTTTGGGTCATTGAATTCTGCATTAGTATGCGACTTTAAAGCTTTAAAGCAGCATGACACTAGTGCTGCGTTTTCCTGAATTTCTTTATGTTGTTTGTCGTTCTGTATCTGTATTGACACTGAGCCTTAGAGTTCACGCTCCACTGTTGACCGTGCACACATCCACAGACCATGGACAGATGTACGCTACAGCACGCGGCCGTTCACAGCACATCATCGCTCACCGCGATCAGGTCATGGTGTGGCAGCAGATGTTCCATCAAGACAGAATGAAAAATACAGAACCATAATAGCACCTGAAATATTTTGGAAGTGAGGATGCTGCTGTGATCCATGCCAAAGTCGCCTCCTCCACACGCCGTACCCGTCCCGTACCCGCTCTAACCACGCTGCTCGTTGGAGATCTGTCCGTTTAGATCCTTGCGTACAATTTATGGTGCTAATTATAAAACTATAATTGCAGTAGATTGCATAGTGATCATCGTATACAGTATTATAAGGCCTTAATGCACAAACATAATATATATTTTTTTTTTTAAAAAAGAGAGCGGGCAGCAGGTAGACCCAAAAATATTATAAAGCCTGAATGCTGTTCCCTGTTGTTAAATCATGTTGGTGAAATGATCAGGGCTCCAGCATCAGGTTATTAAATGTGTGGAGTTCCTCTTGTCTATGTGGGTTAGTCCAAAGACACGTGCTGACAAGCTAATTGGCATCTCTGAATTGTCTGTAGTGTGTGAATGGGTGTGTGAGTGTGTGTAGATGTGAGTTGGCACCCCATCCAGGGCATCCCACACCTTGTGCTCCAAGACCCCTGGGATTAGCTCCAGGTTCCCCGTGAACCTGTGTAGGATAAACGGTACAGAAAATGGACGGATGGTTGTTCGTAGGCAGATTGTCGACTCCAAATCACCCCTAGTTGTGAATAAATGTGCAAATGTGTGTGTGTGTGTGTGTGTGTGTGTGTGTATGGTGCCTTGTGATGGACTGGCATCCCATCCAGTGCGCCAAAAAATAAACCGGTCACTATTACCTGACTGGTTAATTCCGCTCTCAATATCCAATCCAGTTGGCGGTTTCTTGTAATTTGGTCCAGCTCCTGAAGACACAACCTCAATGGCTAAAATATGTACCTAGATACTTAATAACGAGCAAAACGTTTTAGGTTTTAAATTCGCAGAAACAAGGTCTCAACTCTAAACCCTTCACATACACTCCTACTGAATCCCCCCCTTAAATCCTAAAATCACCATGTATCCTTATTGTACCGCTCTAAACACGCTCGCTATTTACTTTCTTAGCTGAAATTTACTTTCATGTTGGAGAACAAACTCTGAATAGATGGAGGAATAGTTTTAGTCGCTCAAGTGCTGCCCCATGTATTTGATGCCTCTTTTGTCTTGTTCCAAACTCACCCTACACCCCTACTGTGCTCACTGTAATCACCCCTCACGCCTATTTACAAATACAAACACTATATATATATATGGCTACCATCCCTGCTCTAAACACACCCCATACCCCAACTCACTCCTCATCCTCCCCTTATCCCTGGTGTACACACTCTCAGCTGTTCCTCTGAGATCGGCTCCTTTGACGATTCTTCAAAGCGCCCAGTTTAACCCGACAATGCAACTGAGGACTAAAGTTCCATGTTGCCAAGGTTAAGCAGCAACTCTGGCTTTAGTTCACAGTCAGTTTGGACAACTTTCAGCTGTCATGGGCGCCACAAAACACGCCCTCTTCCCCAAATGGATCAGATCCCAGAGCTGTGACTCTTTATCCAGACCATGCAGCGGTGTTGCCTGGCAATCGGCGCTAATTCACAATTAGTCACATTAGCACAAGTAGTCACAGCCTGGGAGTTCCTTATGGGCCCTAGAACTCATTTCTCAGTTTCACACTCCTTTTGGTATTCAGGTTCTGCGCTGTGTCCTGTTTCCTATCAAGTGTATTAAGAAAAGAAAAGAAAAGCAAAAAAAAAAAAAAAACTTCAAAAGGATGAAATCACTGTTGCTGTGTACCATTAACTATGTTCCATCTAAAATAAAGGAAGAAACGATCGGTCTGAGTTTGACTGTCTGGGTTTTGTTTTTCTGAGAGAGTAAATGTGTGTGTGTGTGTGTATGTGTTTGCTTTATATTCTAAGCATTTACTCTGTCTGAGTAAGCACATACGCCCCTAGCTAGTGTAATGTCAAGGCTACGACTGTAGAGTAACATTGTATGCATGTGATTGTGTGTGGGTTTAATTTATATTCTAATCGTGTTTTTTTTTTTTCTCCAGTTCGGATGGTTTCCTCCATTTCGAAACACCTTAATTCGAAAGTATATGCACCCTAAGCAAGTTAGAGTAACTCTTCGACATTGTGCAAGTTCGAGCAAGTGTGTGTGTGGCTTGAGAGCACTGTCGATTCCCCAGGGTGTATCTGCGTTGGTAATTGCATCGTGCCCAATCAAAGCATCAGTTCTGATGAGGGCAATGCCAGAGGAGTCTCCTGCTCTCTCTCTCTCTCTCTCTCTCTCTCTCTCTCTCTCGCACACGCTCGCTCTCTGACATATGGGAGCCACACAGAGCCCATTTATTTATTAATCAGATTGCTCCCTGTCCCACCGTGTTCAATCACAACACGGCTGATGAGATTACAGGCCCTCTCCTCTCTCGAAGAGTGACTACGCCCCCCCCATCTTCTTCTTACTACCCCCATCTTCTCTCCTGCAAGACCACGCAAAGTTAGTGGAGTTCAACTGAACACACCTCGGGCTGGAGGTGAAAACGAACGCTGTTCTCAGTTTGAGACGACTCACCTTTTAAATGGTAATGCAGTTAGAAAGATTTTCACACACACACACACACACACACACACACACACACACACACACACAAATGTGTGAGTTTTGTATTTGATGGCACGATAATTCACTCTCAAATTTATATTCTTTATGTGTGTGTGTGTGTGTGTGTCTATAATTCTCCTGTGTCTATTGTTTTCTCAATCTGATCTCTCTTTTCTCTTCTTCTGTTGTTCTTCAATCTCTCCATAATTGCCAGGCGTCTCCGTTTCTTACTCAGGAGGCAGGTCCGCCGGCTTTATCGTTTAATAAAGAGGTCATATAAAACAGAAGTCCCCCCTTCCCAACTCTCTCTCTCTCTCTCTCTCTCTCTCTCTCTCTCTCTCTCTCTCTCCCTCACTCTCTCTCATGCTCTGTCTTCATCTGCTCCCTGGAGAGGTTTAGTTTTAAGACGCCCCTTCCTGCCGGGTCCCTGCAGGAGCTGCTTACTGCCTTTCTGTTCATGCTCACTTAGTGAGGGAGAGCGACTGAAGGAGATGGAGAAGTGGGGGGAGAAAAGGACAGACATTTTAAAGCTTTTAATCTGTTAATGGGGAGATAGTAAGTCTCGTTTAAGCATTTAAGAACAGCCAGTGCTCGTATCCTTATTAAACATTTATGTTGCTGATGTCAGTTTTTGCTGACGAATTATATTACTTTATGGGCACAAACTTGATTTGTCAATTGATTTGTCAGTTTAGCAGCACGCAGTCGCTTACTCTATGAATGCACAAAGGAATGACCAATAACGCACCCAATCCTAGGTGTGTTATTGACAAATTCACCAACTGCCACTGGTGTTATTTGACTAGCTGATTTTATATATATATATATATATATATATATATATATATATATATATATATATATATATATATATATATATATATATAATATAATTAATAATTACTCTTCTGTATTTTTCTAAAGGATTCAATCTTTTCCCAATCATAAAGAACTCTGACTGGCACTCTACACCTATAGCCATGTCATAAGCACATTGTGCCTATTTAAATGCCCACTTGAGCTTATAACAAGCGTAACCCTGGATCTCATCATTTTTTATTTTTTTTTCCTCGAATATGCAGTTTCGCTTCCTGAGGCATGACCTTCACGGCCTTGTCTACAAATTGCTGCATTATATATATATAGAATGAGCTGAATCCAGGACGGTCAGACTGTAAATAGGCTGAGCCATGAACCAGCCGAATCAGGCTGTTACAAGAAAATTACTTCAATTAGTTCTGCATTCGCCCAAATTCACTGGGGGTCAAAAATGGGTGCAAAAATGCCTCCTGGCGACCTTCAGATTTCGCCAAACTTACCTGTTTGCTTACTGTAAGAGAGTTCAGCAAACTATATTGCTTACTGTAAGAACTCAACATCATCACATTTGGTCAAAAGCGTGCACCGTATGAATTTATTTCCGTAACCCTTGGCTCCCTCTGAGCTGTTTATCTTTCAAGTCGAGGATGTGCTCTGGCAAGTGGAAGGGAATATGGACCACTCATACTGTTTTAAAACTAGGTTGGTGCTAGCACTTTCCATGGCTCATAGATCTGCGTGCACTGATAGGCAAGGCTGTCGCTGACTACTGCACTGCAGAGAGAGAGAGAGAGAGAGAGAGAGAGAGAGAGAGGAAGTGAACGGGAAAAGCAAGAGACATTTTGTAATTACTTCTCTTTATAATACCCTCTCAACGTCCTGGAAAAGAGCTGGGTCATGATGTGCACCGTCGTTGTTGTGTTCATCAGAATACAAGTATCACTCGACAGAAACCATGAGCACAGTTCAGATCCCCAAGCTTTGCTGAGACAACTGTGATCAGTCGATATGGAAATAATGAAGCTTCACACAACCAGCTGTAGTTCCGGATGTAAGTCAAATCCCAGGTTGATACGAATATGCTCATTATACTACATTACCGCTTCAATAGTTACAACTTACACAGGCCCTTACATGGATCAGTCATAACATTAAAACCACCTGACTAATATCATGTAGGTCCCCATTGTGCTGCTCAAACAGTTCTGAACCCTTCAAGACATGGACATCCACAAGATCTCTGAAGGTGTGCTGTCGTATCTGGCATCAAGACGACCCATGACCCTGAAGTGTCCTTCATCGGACCACTTCGCCTGTCAGTGTTAATGTCATCACGTTATGGCTGATCGTCGTATATGACACATGCATGTGTTGATATGGTGAAGCGTTCTGTGAGGAGATATTTGTGTAATATTTTTTGGATGAAATGTATGTCATTTTTTAAAAATAAACAGTTTAGGGAATCAGTCAACAAATCAGCTTACAGTACGAAAGCTCAGTGAAATACATTACGTACTGTAAGATAGTGTAAGAATTCCTCATCATGCCCGTTGGGTCTAAAGCACACACCGTAACCCTTGGCTCACTCTGTTGAGGATGTGAAGGAGAAATGCTGGATCACACCACTATGTTGTTGATTATTTTCCTATAAAAGAATTCCCCAAACTTTTTATTTTTTATGCATTATCTCTGTGTGTGTGTGTGTGTGTGTGTGTGTGTGTGGTTGTATCAGAGCAGGTCTGTGCATCATTCCAGCACATCATTATTTCATTACATCTGCGTGTAGCCAGCGCTCATCAGATACTGCCATCGCTCTGGTTGTCCCTGCATCCGTCTCTGTTGCTTGGCGTCCATCTAATTACCGGCCAGCCTCATGGCTCGCTGTCTTCCCCTCTCTTTGTCTCACTGTCCGTCTCACTGCCTGTCTCTATCTTTCTTATCCTCTTTATTCAAGTCTGTGTGTGTGTGTGTGTGTGTGTGTGTGTGCTTTATTTTTATTTTTCTCTCCTCATGTGTTTGTGTTTGACCCAGCGTAGGCAACTTTAGTCTTTTCATTGTGTCTCACTAAGCCTATGGAATGTGCACTTTTAGCCATGCTGTATTTTCTTCCCCCCTCTCTCTCTCTCTCTCTCTCTCTCTCTTTATCACTCTCTCTCTCACTATCTCCGTCTGTGAGTGAGGGAGATATACTTCTGACTGCTTTTTCGGTGCGTTTGCAATAGTTCAGACTCTGTTCTCACACAAACGGGTAGTTTACTGTCTAATGGGGCCTGTGTTTTTAATGGTGAGCAGCGAGCTCTTCCCGGTTGCACAGCCTCATATTCGGTCCCCCTCATTACCCCTTTATCACTCCTCCTAATCCTTTACTCTCTCTCTCTCGCTCTCTCTCGCTTTTTCTCCACTCTATCCATCAAGTCATTTCATTACATCTATTTTGTCTCTATGATTTCAACCATTCTTTCTATTTGGTACTTTAATTACTTGTTTTACCACTCATTTTACTGCTCTCTCTCTCTCTCTCTCTCTCTCTCTCTCTCTCTCTCTCTCCTGTATCTATATCTACACACACTCACCTTATCTCTCCCTCCTTCTCTCTTTCACTCTCCTTGCATTAGTATGAGAGTGGGCTGGTAACTGAAGTGTCTCTATACTCCAGTGCTCCTGTGCCGCACTAATAACAGAAGCTGCAGTAATTTATGGTCTGTTGTCTGTTTTAAAGGCATCAGCATGTTTAATACACCTGCCGTACGGTCACGCTAGCCTGGTCACTCCTCCTCCTCCTCCCTCTCTCTATCTCTCGCTATATCTCGCTCGATCTACCTCTCTCGCACTTACTCATGCTCATGCCTGGGGCACTAAATTCATTTCTCCTTCTCTGTTTTCCCCCACTCTGTTTAATTTCATCTTTTTCTTCTCTACCAACCCAAACTCCTTTCCCATAGCCCTCTATCGCTATCGTGTGGATATCGGCCTTTTTATCGGCCTTTCTTTTCCATCCATCACATTTGTTTGTGCTCGTCCCCTCTCTATCAGCTCTCACCTTCTTTTAGCATTAATTCAGTATGACATCCTATCTATTGCGCTGTCTTTCTCGCCACCCTCGTTCCCTTTTTTCCTCCTCAGAGAGGTCACCTCTGTCAAGGTTCCATTCGTTTTGTTGCTCTCTCCATCTCCTTGTCTATCCCTCTCTCTGATGCCAAGCGTGAGAAGTCTCTCTCCAGTTAAGGAGTCCTTGACTTCTTGCCTGGTGCTGAAAGCAGCTTCACGCCACATGTTTTTATCCCACGACAGGTGCCGGGATGCAACCCTACACTCGTTTGCGCAGGGTAAGGGGCTGAACACATACTGCAGAGAGATGGGAACAGGCCGTTAAGCTCAGGGCCAGGAAGATGGGAGGGGGGGGTTGTTCTCTTGGGGCTGTGAGAGAGAGAGAAAGAGAGAGAGAATGCCAAAACAGCCCTGTCTCCTTGAGCCAAATGTGGGATTTCTCAAGATTAGGCTCAGGCAGAGCTGTTGACTTCTTAACAACACACCCAAACAGAGTTTTCTCGCATAGTTTTGGGCATCAATTAATTTCATATCATCTGTATCTGCATCTGTAACGAAAACCGCAGTCAAGTGTGAAAAGCAAACTGTTGGATTACGAATGAACTGGAAATTAAATTGTATACATTTATGTAAATATCCTGAATATTCCCTGCAATTGGCATCTTTCAGGCCAGTGGTGTTTATCAATGTTTATAACCTCCAGTTCAACATCATACAAGCTACATGTCTAAATCAACACACACTCACGTCAGATCTCACAGAGTCTTATTTCTATTGTTTCTGACACTGTATTTGTCATTTCACTTTGATGAAACGTTTTTCTTAAACCCCCCCCCCCCCCCCCCATTTCATTTCATGACACATTTCAGATCTACCTGTTCATACAACCCCAGGTCTATACTAAATTGCCTTAGCTGTAAATAAATGTATAATTGTGTTTATGCATGTATGCATTTGAAACAGATAAAGTGTACACTGGAGATGAATAAATAAATATGAGCGAAATTACTTTCCCCTCCAAGTACACCTGCCTTTAATATGACACTTATTTAGAGCCTAATTGTGACGGCCGAGTAATAAATCCTTAAACGCAAATTTTTGAGGTCTTTGCTGGAACGTGTTTAATTGTTTTCCCTCGTTTAATTTACACTCTGTACTTCATATTTTAGAGTAGCGATTGAAATGATAGCGAAACATTATAAAACCTTAAATTGTTTAAAACGTTTGATTGGAAATGTGGGTCCGATTTGATTTGTTTATGTACAAATGGTATTCCACCGAGAGCGACAATGCACTTTGAAATGAATGTGCGATGATTTAGTCATCCAGTCTGCACAACGTCTGCTTAAATGGTAGCTCCGAGCATCAGATGCAAAATATTACGTGGTCGTTTTCAGTTAACATGAAAGTAGTGTTAAATTTCTTGTTTAGCTAAACAGGTCTCAAATGTGCTCGGAGTTATTTGGTATCTCTTCTTTGCAGTTACCCCTAATACATCTGGTATCATCTTACACAGCCCAACTTCAAACTAATTACCGAGTGCTTCTTCCTGCAAGCGAAGGGTGATGACTGATAAGAAGTGATCAGTGTTGGGGAAGCCAAGCCAAAAAGCTACTTAACTGAGCTCCTGAACCCATTCAGCTGAAGGTAATTAAGGCACAGAGAAAAACAAGGAGAGAGAGAGAGAGAGAGAGAGAGAGAGAGAGAGAGAGAGAGAAAAATAACTAGTTAGACTAAAACTACTTTCACAAAGGCATTAACTACTTCAACGCTAGCACATGAGGAACATTAATTATGATTTAACACCTCGTTTAATGATGATGACAGAAGCGAGCCACAGGAGCTATTGTCTGACAGATGCTGCACAGGGTTCGCTAAATGGAAGGTGGAAGTGTTCTGAAGAAAGAATAGTAGCAAAATAATAACACCAGTAAGAGAAATAAGACGGAAACAGACTAATTCAGCCTTTTCAGCATTGTTAAAGATACCATATAGAATGTTAATAAAGTAAAGAATAAAACAATCGGGGTCATGCGTTACAGCAGTTTATTATTATTATTATTATTATTATTATTATTATTATTATTATTATTATTATTATTATTATTATTATTATTTTAAAGGAGAACATGCTCAAATTTGATCCATTTTTGTTGTTGGGACATGTCAGTGAAGGTCAGACAAGTTAGTTCCTCATGTCATAGCGTACCGTGAGCAGTTGTTCCCTCACCAGCCTCTCGTTTTTTTTTTCCTTTCTCAAACTTAATAATACAAAAGCGCAGATTGGTACTGGAGAAACTGGTGAGAAAAGCCCATTGTTCTGAAGACTTTCCCTTGGCAGAAAACATATTGACTATTCCAACACACCAGACTCGTACCATAAATGATAAATAGACGTTTCCTTTGCCTGTGACTATATGGTTGCTATAGAACCGATACCATATTAGAATAAGTGCATTAATGTAAATCTGTGCTTTGAATCACTAATGAAATACACAGTCAATTCATATTCAGGAAGATTTCAAGGCTACACACGCTTTCTTTAACTCTCTCTCTGCCCTGAGTGGCTGTCGGCTTTTGCCTGTCACTCCAAAGTCTGACTTATTTTGTGCTTAAGACTGGGTTATGATGACGCGGGACACATCTGTGCTGGTGTATGATTCATGAATACTTTTTCTTCTGCCTCTTCTTCTTCTTCTTCTTCTTCTTCTTCTTCTTCTTCTTCTTCTTCTTCTTCTTCTTCTGCTTCTTCTTATTATTATTATATGAATTGACCAGGGGGGATAGGGTAACAGAGGGGGGTGGGGGTGGTAACAGAGTAAACGTAGCCTACATAATGTTTAAATAATTGAATATTTATTTCCACAAGTTATTACAAAATTGTTGGAATTGGAATCATATACCACATATACAACTGTGTTTGTCATATAAACAATACTTACATGCGGTATTTATTGCTTTACAATGACTCAACCCGTCTGCTGAAAATGATGGAGGAGTACGCAGCTAGGACGGGGGCTTTCGGTTCACGCAGACTATTTTCCAAACCGAAAATAAAAATGTCTTCCGAAGACGAACACGCTGCCTAGACTTGCGTCGCAGCTAACGGTAATAACAGAGCGCAGGCCAAGTTTCATCAGGGTTCTTCTCAGTCAGCGATGGAGGACATGCGCAAGGAAATGATTTAGTGGAGTGACTGGAGGAACACTACTCTCCTCTCATACCTGCTCTCAGAGGAGCCGGTGTGAGCCACAAGCCGCTCTGAAGCACTTTGAGAAGAAAACAGACTGTCAATCAGACAGGCTGGAATAAAATGTCTTACATATCCCATCTCTCACATGGCCTCATATGCCCCATCAATCTGTCTGTGCATGTCTGTCTGATCTTATATACTCTATAACTTTCTCTTTTTACTTCCATCTGACTCTTTCTCATCTCCTTCTGATCTTAAACGTCAGTGTACTTGCCCAACTTTTGTGCTCGCATATCGTACATCGTCCACTCACTCTCAGAACTCTCAGCTCTCTGTCACGGCACATTAACATACACTAACAATCATCCACTCGCTCTCGTACACACACAATACTACACTCGCATAGCACTACACACTTTCCAAATGCGTTTGAGTTGCGAGAGCATAGTGCGGGGTTATAGGGGATTAAGAAGTCGATACCAGCTGACGTACAGCAGATTCTGGTGAATAATTCATAAAGGCCTCTCACTCAAGGACATCGCTCTGTTTTATCTCTCCTCGTTTTGTCTCTGTATGTCCAGCAGGCTCCCGCTTCATGGGGTTTGCTACATCAAATCTCACCCTCCTGACAGACTTTCTCTCCGTTTGAATTCCCACCTTCTTCAAATGCAGCCAAATTCATTTTTATTTTGCATCGGTCCCTTATTTCTATCTCAAACAAGATAAGGAACGATCTTACCTCGTTTAGACCTTACCACCGACCTCAAGCACACCTCATGCCTTTCACTTTACTTAATGTCTCTGTTTGTTTATCCCTTAAATATTTCTTTCTCTCTGTCTCTTTCTAGTGCTCTTTCTCTCAATGAGTCCCGGCTCAAACGGTTCCCCTGTTTTTCTCAATCATTTCATTTCGATGGCTAAATTCCTTCTGAAATTCAGAAAACTCTAATCTAATCCAGACTCCTCTAAACTCTTCATAGACGATCACATCAATCATGGACACCATCATTATCATTCATCTTTCGTAACCGCTTTGCTCTGGTCAGAGATGTGGTGGATCCAGTGCCTATCCCAGGAACAATGGGTGCAAGGAATGAAAACATCATTTGGGACGTCATTTCATGGCAGGGAATTCCATAACTAGTGGCAAACCACATACCATTGTATTTTGGGGAGTTGGGAAGTATCTAGAGAACCCAGAGGAAACCATTACAGACAGAATGTATAAGAACTCCGTACCAAGCTCAAGATCCAGCTCAAGAGCTGCAAGGCTTCCACTACATGCTGTACCCCATGCCCTCTGAATTTACAGTGAAGAATGATGAACATGTACCTGAATTAATGTACCTGTTCTAAAAAAAAAATATATATATATATATATTTATACCTTATCAAAGATATGCTGCCCCGTGCACATTGAGTGGTCAGTATCGGCTAGTGACGGAGATGTTTTCAAAAAAAAATTTTTTTGAACTGAAATTGGATTTGCACAAGTGCCATACAACCTGAGCACAAGCACATCATGACACAGAAGGTCAGGCTGCTCCGAGAACAATTGGAACAGCTGCATCAAACAGCACAGAGTTAGAGAAGTACAGCAGAACAAACTTCTCTGGCTTTGACGAAAGCAACAGACATGATGCTGCACTCGGTCCACAGCCTGCAGACATGCATTTGCATTTGTTCATTTGGCTGAGGCTTTTGGCCAATGCGACTTACAATTAAGGCAGGATACAACTGTCTATCTATCTATCTATCTATCTATCTATCTATCTATCTATCTATCTATCTATCTATCTATCTATCTATCTATCTATCTATCTATCTATCTATCTATCTATCTATCTATCTATCATCTATCTATCTATCATCCATCCATCCATCCATCCATCATCCATCCATCCCATCTATCTATCTATCTATCTATCTATCTATCTATCTATCTATCTATCTATTCTATCTATCTATCTATCTATCTATCTATCTATCTATCTATCTATCTATCTATCTATCTATCTATCTATCTATCTATCTATCTATCTATCTATCTATCTATCTATCCTCCAAAAATTCTGGACACATCTTCAAAGTCTCAGCAACAATGACAAAGATAAAGCGAACAATCTTACCACTGTTAGAGAAGGTTTCTGTGGTAAATCAGCTGTAAGGCTCACCAGAACCTTTTTTTTATTTATTTTTTACCCCCTGCGTCTACTTCCTTCTGGGTTTTGATGAAAAGGGCCCATTTTATAACTTCAAAATGACCTTTCTGGGAGATATAGCTGATAAAGTGGCAACAATATTAATCTTTTATTGCTTTATTCTCTCCTGCTTTCCTCATTCACTTTCTTTCCCATCTGGTTGTCACACTGTTTGCTCGGTCTGACTCTTTCCCCATTTCCTTTCCACCATCACACCTGGATTTCGCACATTTAAAGTGTGTAGGGCAAACTGAGCAGACGCACTCCGTCTGAACAGGCATTAGTGATATTGTGACAATGACAGATAATGACACCGCAACAAGAATAATGGCAAGGCTGACCTTTCGTTTGAAAGAGTTCCCAACCTGCCTCTCTCTCTCTTTGGGAGTCTTTGTGTGTGTGTGTGTGTGTGTGTGTGTGTGTGTGTGTGTGCATATGTGTGAGTCACAGCGAGGGTGATTAGGGGCAGTAGCAGGTTGACAGATGACCGGTGTTGAGCTGTCAGACAAGCTGGATGGTTATTGATAAACTGCATCCGATGGACGAGGTTAAATGGTGTGTGTGTGTGTGTGTGTGTGTGTGTGTGTGTGTGCCTAAGTGAGAGATAATAGATTCTCATTTCTCAAGGTGTTATTCCCTTGTATAGAACATGCAATGGAAGTTATGAGTGAATAAAATATGTGGAAAACCCAGTAAAGGTTATAGGAAAGATGAAAGAGAGAGAGAGAGAGAGAGAGAGAGAGAGAGAGAGAGAGAGAGAGAGAAAGACAGCCACGTGCATATGCAGTCTCTCCAGGATTTTGCAATTTTGCAAAAACATCACAAGAAAAACTCAGCAAACTCCTGTCCGGACTCTTTTAAGCATGCCTTGGCTACTGAAAAGAGTGGCCAAAACTTCTACTACTTTGGTAGCCAAAAATGCTAACTTTACAGAAGTTGGTTTAAAACTGTGCCAGTTCGGACCGAAGTGTGTTTCTGTCTCACCATGATACTTTATCTTTTTGTTCTTTCTTTTTTTTTTTTTAATTTTCAGTATCAAAAACGTCGCACTGCACCTTCCGCTCCGCTGTGTCTGTCTCTTCATCTGTTTTTCCCTCCTGCCGTGTTTATTTCCTTCTGCAAGCGAGCCCAAAAACGCTCCTCAGAAAAGAGCAGCGATTTGCCAGCTTTAGCCGCATTTAATGCTTATTTTATCATCTCCAGGGAAAATAATGTTTGAAGAGGGAAAAAAAGAAACCAAACCAACTGGTGTGTGGTAAAAATTTAATTAGGCGGAATCTGTCTTCTCCACTCTTTTACTTTATTTCAGTACGCGTGTGTCCAGGAGAGAGAAAGAGGCGCTTGTATAATGACTAGATTTGAGACATAGACAGGGAAAGGGATTCAATTACTGCGGCCTGTTCTCACTCACACCCCCTGGCGATACAGCAGCACCCCCATTTAAACAAACACACACACACACACACACACACAGTACATTACTCACAGCTCACTAATACTGCAGTAAATGTAATATATGATTGAGGGTCAGACAGCCTGAGAAATTAAAGCAAATGTTTTTCCAAAAATGTCGAGCTAATAATCTGAGCGATCAATAGTCAAAGCCCGGTGGAAGAAGGAAGACGATCAGTGTATCGGAAAGCAATCTGTATCTCGTTTTTTTGGTTTGTTTGTTTTGTTTTTTTGTAATTAATTACAGATCTTTCACTGTTGGACTGTGCCTGACTTTATGTGAACATGACCATTGATCGTGTGAATTTCTCTGCAGGGCCACCATTGCTCATATCACACCACTTTCCTTCTCTCACTCTTTCCTGTCTGCTTTTTCTTTCTCTCTGTCTCAGAGAAAAACAAGCTCATGCCGACTCAGAGTCACACGTACGCACCGGGCGCGATATCTCTTTAAACGTTTTTCACTCTGATGCCCATCATCAGTCCGTACAAGATTTCGCGGAGGTTTTTTTTTTCCTTTTCCTTTTTTTTCCCCGTGTGTGTGATAGTTGCGGCCGAAAGTGCTCGATTTTGCCGCGGCTGTTTTTAAAAAATGGTGTTGCGATTTGTCGAGTTTATCGTGCCTTTTTGTGGAAAACTACTTCGAATGGCGAAATAGCGATTGCACGACATTGTTTTGTTTCTCGTAGTGATGTTTGTTGGAAAATGAGACCTTTTTAACTGTACTCACACACGAATCGAAGATCGATTTGGCTGAATATGCATTGTGACGACATCACATGATGTGTCCTGCCCCAAATCTACGGTAACTATGAAAAAAAATTGCAAACTCCTGAGAATATTGCAGAGTTTCCTTGATTTCTGCGATCGCAAAATCCTGGAGGAAGTGATATATAGGCTGGTAGGTATGGTAAGCTACTATCCTGTTAGTCTAGCACTTCTATACACAACCTCCCCTACTAGGCCAACATTGCAGTGGTTTATAGGCTCAGTGATTTAGAGTTGAACATTGACCAATTCGCTAAACTGGTTAGCGAGTGAGTTTAACGGCATGACGTGTTCACAAGCAACCGTTGCAATCGATCTCGCTACTGGTACATTTAGTTGGTGGGTTTTGGGTCCAGTAGATGAAGATGGCTGATTAAAATGACCGTCAACTTATCACGTGCGTCGATTGTATTAGAATTCGTACAGCAATAAAACTAATCATGAACACAAAGATGCCACAGGAAGTTCAATCCATATGGTCTGAACTGATTCGACAGATTCATTTGAATGAATTGATTCAATAGAACAAGTTGTTCATGACTAATAATTGTAAAAATAAGAAATTTGCTGTCTATTCCACATCACTGATCAGGAAAAAAAAAAAAAGCTAAACTGAATTACAACTGCTTACCACTAGGGTGCTTCTCAGCACAGTTATTTTCCCCTGACAATGTTATACAATTATTTTATTTGACTATTGAATATACATCAAACGTAGACCAAATGATTGTACGAATACCTGACTACTATTATCGTAACTTACACCTGCCAACACCGGGAATCCGGCTCTGTGTTCTCTCTGAAAAGCTGACTAATGGTGCTCAATCGTCTAGCACTGCTTTTGATTTGTGCTTTACTGCCGTTTTAATAAGCTTTCCACAACGGAGCCAGCGCCAGTAGTCTTAGCCAACGCATTAGCTAAAATGCTACAGTCGGACAATTCCTGAAAATCAGCTTGTATCATCTCAAAAGACTTTGAAAGCTGCAGTGAGAAACTGTAGCAATGTCTGAAACATTCTGTATCACATGAAACTTTGCACACCACACCAGAATTTTTCCCAGCCTCTAAATTTAGCCCTTTCCTGAAGTGCACTGAAGTTTACTTCCTGGAATTTAAAAAGTTAAAGTTAAACCCTTGGACACTATTTGAAAACTAATTATTGCTGTCCTAAAACAGCACACTCTCTAGGTACAGGAGTCTCTTCCAGGCTCATCTCGATGACGTCCAGGACCTGCATATTTGAGCAGAGCCAGTGTGTTCCAGATAAAAATGTCTCAACTCCAGTCCTGAGAACCCACTGGCCTCCAACCGCTCCAAACACACCTGATCCGGTTCTAGACAATGATCTGGATTATGAGTGAAGATAGGTTAGTTAGCATACTTAAATAACCTTCCTTAACTAAAGCACAAAGCCGTGCAGGTCAAGAACACGACTGCTCAGCTCCCATCCTTGAGCTCTACAGCCCTGTAAAGTCTTAATCATTCCTAATCTGAGTCTTTGTTCACTGAGTACGGCAAATCAGATTTATTTCTTAGTAGTGTTAAAACTAAAAGGTTAAGTTCTTTGAACTTGTAGTTGTGTATGCGTGATTGTTCACAGTGGTTGTTGGAGTAACAATGCCGGCGTGCATGCAAGCAAAATGTAGTTAATTGTCAACAGGGTGATTAATTGTTCTGTGTTTTTTGTGAATGTAGCTGTGTGCACACTGTATGATCTTTCACCGGGAGAGATACCAGATGAAGCACATGTCATCATGCCTAATTCCTGCTTTCTAATAAAATATTCATTTGAGAGCACTCTATTGTGTGACTTTGTCAAGAGCAACTGACTGTGGTGGCTGTTCCATGCATCCACTTTCTGTACCGCTTATCCTACACATGGTCGCAGGGAGCCTGGAGCCTACCCCAGGGGACTCCGGGCACGAGGAAGGGAACACCCTGGATGAGGTGCCAACCCATCGCAGCGCACAGTGGCACACATATTCATACATCCATTCACACTCTAAGGACAATTTGGATGTGCCAATCACTTTTTTGGCTGAATAACTTCAGTAAGTTTAGTAAGAATCACTGTCATGTAGTGGGCTATTTTATTTCACATTTAATTGCTTTATTCAGTTTCCATAGGATTTCTTACTTGAACACTGTGAAATTAAACTGTAGTCATACCACCCACCTCTAGACATTAGCATTTAGGGATTCCAGTCTTGAATTTTGGACGTAAAATATGAAATGTACTTCTTAATGTAGTAAATATCATAAACTCTGTCGATAGGGATTTTTAACATTTATTTTAGGAATTAAAATGGAAACAAAAACCCCAAACAAACACAAGTTACAAGAACAGAGCTGTGTTCAGAAATGAGTTAGACATTCACTTTTCTTTTTTCTTTGAAACCATTTTTTGATAGGAAACTAGCTGAGGTGCTGATTAAATGGCAATAGAAGATGGAATAGTGGTATTTTTTGTTACATTTATGTTGCCATTGGTTTGAGCTGCTTATAATTAACAGCTCAGTGTTGAGTGTACAACTGCAATTTAAACTTTTTTTTTTTTTTTCAATTTAATTACTCTATGGATTCGGCCGGACTCGACTTAGAATCGGCCATTAAGGACTCGGACTTGAGTCCGAGTCGGCTTCCTTTTGACTTGGACTCGTACTCGGTTGGTTAAGGACTTGGTCTCAACTCGAACTTGGCAAAGGTGGACTCAGACCCAACACTACCAATCAGCCTACATACAGCACATGTTTTTGGAGTGGGGGAAACCAGGGACTGAGGGACTGGAGGAAACTGGAGTACCAGGAGGAAACCCCCAAAGCATGCAGAGACCATTCAAACTCCACGCATGGAAGGTGGAGGTGGGAATTGAACCCCCAACTCTGGAGATGCGAGGCAAACGTGCTAACCACTAATTGTGGTGGATGTTTCTACACAATTTTGTACAGAAACAAGAAAAAAAAAAGAAATAAGAGGAAATATGGAGGAAAGATTAGTCAAGGAGGCGTGGGCAGAAAAGAGAACTGGAGGTATAGTGCAAATACATATTTGTTTATGCTGTGCATTGCCTAGAATCATATCAAGTTTATATATATATATATATATATATATATATATATATATATATATATATATATATATATATATATATATATATATATATATATATATATATATAAATATGCAAATAATTTCTTATAGAAACATTACTATTGTGGATACATTTTGTTCTGTTGTTCTGTTGACTCTCATAGCTGTTGTTAATTGCTTTACTTGCTTTGACTCACATCACACAATCCACTTTTTGAGGATATGAAACATGCTTGAAAACACCGTTGCATCTGTGACAGCTCACAGGCAGAAAGATGCTACATGAGCGGTTGGTACATTGGTATGCACTGATTCGTTGCAGATTAACAACACTGGGACTAAAGTTGTACAGTGTGTATTTGGTATTAGCCACCACATTAGCTAACATGCTTACTTCGAAAGCACTTTGCTTGCACAACTTTGGTTGTTGTAGTAATGATGGAAGCAAAAGTTAAGCGAAGAACCAGCTAACAGCATAGAGATTTGGTTGTGGATAATGTTATAAATCAGGTACAATGTTGTTGTTTTTTTTTTTTGAAGAGAACAGCAATAAAAACTACGGAGCTTTTAAACAACAAACATCAAACAAAAAATTTATATTTGTCACCATTTTCTGATGTCAAGAAAAATTCAGCTTGGTCTAAACAACTACCAACTTCCAAAACTCAGGCCAAGTTGATCAGACTTGTAGACATCCATTCCCTTCTGATCAATAAATGTTTGAGACTTTCTAATTTCCTGTTTAATATTGTGTAAAAATATCTTGTCTATGCTGTAGCATTCATAAGGGTACTGTAGTTCAGAAACTGTTTCCTTTCTACCGGCACTGATGGGTACCAACTCGACCAGCTTGACCTGTGTTTTGACAGCTGGTCAGTCCAAGCTGGACAAAATCCGAGTTGAGCGGTCAAAAGGATTCGCATGTGCAGAAATCCACCATAAGCCACCAGATTTTAAATCCAGTAAGAAAAAGCCAGATTGCACTGTTTTGTCATTTTTTCTTATTCATTGCTGGATACCCCCCAAAAAACCCCCCACATTTCACGCTGAACAAACTCTGACACGCCAGAAGGCCTTCAGTAGCATTTGAATATCAGAGCCAGGTGTGTTGAAGCTTGACTCTGCAGGGTTATTGGTTCCCATGAACAGGGGTTAGACAGTTCCAATGTAGAACAAAACACTTTTATTCCAAACCATTTGCTTTACGCTAGATTCAGACTTGGCTGGGTGAAGCTCAGCAGAGTGTGCCCATTCCTGGGCTCTGAACAAAAACTTGCTGCGGAAGGAGTCTTCTTTACTACAAAGAGAGGCAGGGAGAGCTGAGCTGTGGACCTGCGAGAAGTTTTTTCCTCCCTGTTCTGTCTTTTGTAATAGACAACTTGGGTAAACTGCTGCTGCTAGAGCAGCCCAGACAGCTTCATACAGATGAGTCATTACTACTCCACTGCCAATACTTTAGGGGAGAAAAACAGAGGCAGGGAGAACAGCAAGGTGCCATATAAAAGTATTTGCAGAAACAATGATTTGCAGACACACTTCTGGAAAAAAAAACATACATATATTATATATATATATATATATATATATATATATATATATATATATATATATATATATATATATATATATATATATATATATATATATATATATATATGGTTTTACTTAAAGTCATAGTTGCTGACAGACATTTCTTTATGCAAAAGGATAGACCTGTTTCACTGACATTTACAGATATTTTTCCTCAGGCATTATGTAATATAATGGATATAAACAATAATGAGTTTCCATTTAAACAAAGGTATTAACGAAAGAACAAAAAGCAGTGGCTCTGTTATTCTGTGAGGGCGTTTACGTCCTTTTCATATTATTGCTTGTGTTTCAGACTGGGGGCGATTGAGCCCAGAATTCGGAACGTTTGGTGAAGTGTGAACACGGTTTCTGAGGCAAAAAGCAGTCCAGCGAACAAATCTGGACATCACTTCAACTGAACATCATGTGTGGAAGCTATTCACATGCGATGTTGTTTCCTGAGTAGCTTGATTGGTTTAACTTTTCACATTCCTACCTGCTTATACTGTTGTGATAAGGGATAAAGAGTTATTTTGGCTATTGATATATATTTTCATAGCACTGGAGCTCTGTTATTAGCTCATCTTTGTGGTTCAAGCGGGAGCATCGTGAGAGCAAACACGTCTCATGCTGACCTATGTGGATAAAATTTTTTTTTTTTATACAGGAATGGCTCCTTATTTGCAGGTATTCCTGTGTGATGACATGCCATGCATCAAAAAAACACTGTTCTTCGCTATTTGACTGTTGGAACTACAACAATCAAAATAATATAAAACTGCCAACGGATGAAGCCTGTGCCTACCATTTTGCAAAAATGCATGCACACAAGTGATGTATGGAATTGTGCAGTCGATCCACGGTTCAGAAGGAATTCTTCAATGTGAAAGCAAACCATTATAAGCCCCACCTCCAACTATGCCCAGAATCACGGCAAATCCATAGAAAGTTCTTCTGATTGATCACCTTTATCCTATGATGAAACATTTCTATCTTGATGTGAGTGGTCTCTTCAAGGATGACTCCACCCCCATCCACAGTGCACAAGGGCTCACTGAATGATTTGATGAGAATGATATTAATCATATGTTGTGGCCTTGGCAGTCACCAGATCTCAACCCTGTTCACCTATGGCAGGTTTTGTTGGAGTGATGGATTAGACGCCATCAACATCAAAACACCAACAAAAGGAATAGCTTTTGGAAGAACAGTGTTCATCGACCAGTACAATTCCAGAAACATGCGGAATTGATGCCAAGGTGCAGTAAAACTGTTTTAGTGGGTTGTTATAGCCCAACACCTTCCTAAGACAGTATATATCGTTTTCCCTTTCAACTAGTTACCCATCTGTATCAGCATATGCAGCTGACCACGGGATGATTGCTAACTGTTCCTAAATATAAAGAAAAACAAATATCAAGTTCATTAAGCACAGAAGGAAAGGCAGTTATTGGCAGTGTATCATCCCTCTGGTTATTGGCAGCAACTCCATTTTCATGCATGAAGCAGTTTGTCGTTTCCTTTAATACTTCAGGTTGGTGGTAAAGATGGATTTTTGGACCATTTCACCATCCAGAACATTTCCATATCTTCAATGTTTGTAGGTGTGTGATTATATACAAACCTCTGCAGCACTGACTCTCAATATTGCTCATGTCAGAACACTGACATTTCCTTCTTTTAGGCAATCATATTTAGTTGTCTTGTATTATTGTCATTCTGAAAGATACATTTCCAGCCAAGACAGGGCTTGGCAGCGAGAACCTGTTTTCGGGCCAAAATATCCCAGTGCTTTTGAGATTCATAAATTCATTAATGCCATTGATCTTCACAAGGCTCTCAGGACCACCAGCGGCAAAGCAGCACCAGAACATTAAAGACCATCTGGTCATTTGCAATAATACTGTATATGCAACCTGCTTCTAATGTCAAACACACAGGTGAATACTGCTTCTAAAAAAGTTGCTATATGGGACAGTATGGTGATCCCAAGCACAAGGGGTGATCTTCTGGTGCTTTAATTTGTCTCTTGTTTATGACAACCCTCCAAGGTGTTGGTGTTTCAATTGATAGTGGATGTTGAGGTAAAGATGCCACCAGTCCTTGTATTTATTTATCTGGTAGGTTACTGTCCATATGCATTTCCTCTGGGTTCTCCGGTTTCCTCCTCATCCTAGTAGATGAACTGATGACTCTATAGGTATGAAAAGTGACTGGTGCTCAATCTACAGTGTATCTCTGCCTGGTGTTCATGGGATAGGCCCGAGATCCACCACGAGGAAGTGATTTTGGTTTAATTAATGCACCAACATTACAAGCTGGAACCATATTCACAAAGAATCATTTGCTCAAAATAGCTCCTACCCCTAACACTCAAGGCATCTGCTGTGATTGATATTTTTAATGATAATGAGCTTTAAATCAGGGGCTTAGAGGTTAGCATGTTCACCTTACACCTCCAGGGTCTGGGATTTGAGTCCCGCCGGGTGCCCTGTGTGTGCAGAGTTCTCCCCGTGCTGTGGGGGTTTCCTCCGGGTACTCCAGTTTCCTATCCCAGTCCAAAGACATGCATGGTAGGGTGATTAGTGTGTCTAAAGTGTCCGTAGTGTATGAATGGGTGTGTGAGTGTGTATGCGATTGTGCCCTGCGATGGACTGGCACCTTGTCCAGGGTGTACCCCGCCTTGGTATAGGCTCCAGGTTCCCTGTGACCCTGAAAAGGAGTAAGCGGTAGAAGATGGATAGATGGAGCTTTAAATCATATTGTGTCAATTGCAGGAGCATTTAATTGATTGTGGAGTCACTAAAACCTATTTAGTAATGCCGTATTGCTGAAGATCAATGTTTGCACAACTCTCTGCTACTGGTCCACATGAAAATTGCACTTTTCAGAGTATAAAATATCTGTCATTAGTGCAGTGTAATTCATTTTATTATGGCGAAATTGGGGTGTGCCAATGAGTCTGCTGGAGTACATTGAGAACTGAGGACATGACGTCAGCTGGTGAGTAATGAAGAAATGTCACACTATATTCATATGTTGTGTGAGTCAGGCAGTCCCGTAGGTAATGTGATTAGCGACTGATCATTGTCTATTATATTAAGCAGTGCCTAAAAATTAATACACAATGCAAAGAGAGATGGGTGAAAGGCACCCCTTATGCTGTCTTCTGCCCTTTTTTTTTGATGACATCAATCCGAATCTCAACATATTTCACTGGCCAATTTTGAAATGTGATAGTATTACTGGGAGTTTATTTGCCAGGAACAGTTTGAGCTATGTTTTGTCCCTGTCAAACAATCTATTTAGTGAATATTAGATTGGAATTTAACAATAAAAAAATAAATAAACATCTAATGATGGGGATGAAGATTTGTCTGAAGACTTTCTCTCATCAGCCATAACATGAAAACCTGCCTAATATTGTGTATGTTCCCTCTGTGCCACCAACACAGCTCTGACCCATTGAGTAAAGACCACAATACCTCTAAAGGAGTGCTGTGGTATCTGGCACCAAGACATTAGCAGTAGATCCTTTAAGTCCTGTAAGTTGCAAGGTGGGGCCTCCATGGATCAGACTTGTTTGTCTAGCACATCCCACAAAACAAGTCAAGTCAAGCGTTTTTTTTTTTTCCTCATTTCAACCATATACAGTTGGTACAGTACACAGTAATATGAGTTCCTCCAGGACCACAGTGCCACATAAAACAACACACTAACCACATGAGATTTCACATAACTAAGTAAGACCTACGCATTTCTACATAAAGCGCTCATGCAATTGTGTGCAAACACCACAAGACACAAGTACAGTAACTACTAAAACAGGACAACAGCAAGGGAAGTGACAGTGTAGTGCCGACCAGTACACAGTTCTAGTGTGGAAGTGTCAGATATAACATGTAGTGCAAAAAGATAATAAAAATGCTGTGAATGTAAACATAACAAACTATGACATAGTTCATATTCACCTGAAATGCTTATGCCACATGTGGACATAGCAGTTATTGCAGTAGCAGCCAGGTAAAGAGGAGAGTGATGACATGAAATTAAATATCATATTTTTGTAAGTACATTAAGATAAAAAATTCAATTAGTCCGTACAGAAATGTACAAACATTGCAAGGGGAGTGGGATGGTGTTTAGATCAGTATAAGTGTGTGTGTGTGTGGGTGGGTGCGTGCTTGTCAGTCCAGTCTCTGAGTATTGTGGCGTCTGATGGCTTGGGGGAAGAAGCTGTTATGCAGTCTGGCTGTGAGAGCCCGAATGCTTTGGTACCTTTGCCAAATGGCAGAAGGGTGAAGATTTTGTGTGAGGGGTATGTGCGGTCATCCACAATGTTGGTGGCTTTGCGGATGCAGCGTGTCGTGTAGAAGTATGTGATGGAGGGATGAGAGTCCCCGATGATCTTCTCAGCTGTCCTCACTATTGCGATCTGATACGGTGCTCAGGATGCCCTCAAAAGACCCTCTGTAGAATGTTTTGAGGATGAGGGGTGGTCGATGTTTTTTTTTTTTTAGCATTCTCAGAAAGTACAGAAGCTGCTGGGCTTTTTTGGTTATCGAGCTGGTGTTGAGGTACCAAGTGAGGTTCTCCGTCAGGTGAACATCAAGGAATTTGGTGCTCTTGACGATCTCCACGGAGCCATTGATATTCAGTGGAGAATGGTTGCACCGTGCTCTCCTGAAGTCAACAAACATCTCTTTTGTTTTCCCACATTTAGAGGCTTGTTGGCCCTGCCATTAGCTGCTGCACCTCCTCTCTTTATGCTGACTCGTCGTTCTTGCTGATGAGAACCACCACAGTGGTGAACAGCAGTGGACTAAGCACACATTCCTGGGAGGCCCAGGTACTCAGTGTGATAGTGTTGGAGATCTGGACTGACTGAGGTCTCCCAGTCAGGAAGTCCGGGATCCAGTTGCAGAGGGAGGTGTTCTAGCCCAGCAGGTTCAGTTTTCCAATCAGGTGCTGAGGAATGATTGTGTTGAATGATCAGCTGAAGTCTATGAACAGCATTCAAATGTTGATGTCCTTTTTGTCCAGGTGGGTGAGGGTCAGATGTAGGGTGGTGGCGATGGCATTGTCTGTTGAGTTGTTGGGAGGATATGTGAATTGCAGGCGGTCCAGTGAAGGAAGCAGCAGGGTCTTGATGTGCCTCATTATGAGCCTCTCGAGGCACTTCATGATGATCAGTGTGAGTGCAACGGGATGGTAGTCGTTGAGGCAGGACCCTGAAGACTTCTTCGGCATGGGGAAAATGGAGGTGACTTTGAAGTATGACAGTGCTGCTTGGGGATATGTTGAAGATGTCAGTGAGAAGATCTGCCATCTGGTCTGCACATCCTCTGAGCACTATGCCAGGAATGTTGTCCAGCAGCTTTCTGTGTGTTGCCTCTGCATTTTCCTCACATCAACTGTGGTTAGACACAACACCTGGTCATTGGTAGGAGGGGTCTTCCTGGTCTTCCTCGCATCATGTCATTATGTGCCTCAAACTGAGTGTAGAGGTTGTTCAGCACATCTGGAAGGGAGGTATTACTGTCACAGGCAGGTGGTGTTGTCCTGTAGTTGGCTCTCTGGAGTGTGTGGTGATGGTCTTGGAGACATTGACATCATCAATGCACTTGCTGATGGTAACTGATGCCATGTATTCAAGCTGGTGGAGTTGCTGTCGGGTGCAGCCTCCCTGAACATGTGCCAATCAGTGTCCTCAAAAAAATCCTAAAGAGCAGAGCTGGCTCTTCAGATGTTCGATTGGATTGAGATCTGGGGAATCTGGAGGTGAAGTGAACACTGTGAACTCTTTGTCATATTCCTTAAATCACTCCTGAACAATTTTTGCAATTTGGCTGGGCGCATTATCCTGCGGCCACTGCTGTTGCCATGAACAGGTGTTTTTGGCCTGCAACAATGTTTAGGTAGGTGGTATGTGTCAAAGTAACATCCACATGAATACCAGGACACAAAGTCTCACAGAAGAACATTGCTCTGAGCAACACACTGCCCCTGTCGGCTTGCCTTCTTCTCATAGTGTATCCTGGTACCACGGCCCATTGTAGGTGCTTTCAGTATGGACACTCTGACTGGTCTGTGGCTACACAGCCCCTTACACAGCAGGCGATAATGCACTGTGTGTTCTGACAGCATTAACTTTTACAACAATGTGTTCAACTGTTCTGTTAGATCGGACCAGGTGGGCTAACCTTTGCTCCCTTTTGGAACGTCCTAACCACTGCATACCGGGAACTGTCCACAAAACCTGTTATTTTAGAGATGCTCTGATCCAGTCGTCTAGCTAGCTAGCCAGCCCATGTCAAACTAGCTCAGATCTTTGCACTTGACCCCTTTTTCCTGTTTCCAACACATCAACTTAGAGAACTGACTGTTCATCGCTTCCATCTTATTATTCCTGCTTCATGTTTCCTGGTGGGGAACCTGTAGCCTATCCCAGGAAGCAAGGCGGGGTACACCACAGGGCACAATCACATACACACTCATACACTACGGACAATTTACCAACATTTTTACCAACCTGCCAATCAACCCACCAACTGTCTTTGGACGAAACCCCACAGCAAGGGAAAGACAACACATGGCCATCCCAGAGAACACCAACCCCGGGAACCCCGGACGGGGGTTCTAACTACTAGCCACTGTGTGACTGCAACAAGATAATCAATGTTATTCATTTCACCTTTCATGTTATGGATGATCTATGTATATTTAAGCGAAGTCCAGCTCCTTCTTGCTGCTGATCTTAGTATTGTAGTATCGTATATGTATAGTATAGTAATGTAGTATGCTGTCTTGTGAAAAACAGCATGCTTACGAGAAGCATGTTATTTTTAAAATCCGTGTAGCCTCTCCTGATTAGAGACTCGGAGGAACCTAAGAGTGTGAGCATGATTAAGTTAAAATATTTATTACACCTCACATAATATAAGTGCTATTTTATGATGAATAGCCTACTTTATTATGCAGCTTGTTGAACGTATTGTTTGATACGCAGACGATACGAAGCAAGAGCCTTGTATCGACGGAAACAATCCGATAAGCGACTGGAAATGATTTTATGAGACATTTTAATAAATTGTACTTTCTGTGAGCAACTGCTAAAGCAGCTCCTGGTTCAAGCTGGTCATTTACGGTGTTTTTATTTTTGTGCTACAATAAAGAAACTGCACACTGTTCCAGATGATTTCCTCAAACAGCTTGTTGGTTTATGCTTCATCATCCTGTTGATGTTAATCTCATTTTGAAAATAAGTTTAAGTTTTACAGTAAATGATATTCCTCTTAAGGGAAGTCACTTCCTCATTATGATATTCTTGTTTATGAGGATGAAACGGATGGAGATCATTAGTGTGTGCTTTCTTGTATCTCGGAAGCCTGGAGTGAATTTTCTATGTGTGTGTGTGTGTGTGTGTGTGTGTGTGTGTGTGTGTGTGTATATGCATCATTTGACTTGTGATGGACCCTATCCCTTCTGCTCACTAATAGATTTCCCTCATAAACTTAAATTCACTCTCAACACTTCCCCCCACACTTTACACACCAGATAGCATGTGTGTGTGTGTGTGTGTGTGTGTGTGTGTGTGTGTGTGTGTGTGTGTATGTGTGTGTGTGTGTGTGTGTGTGTGTGTGTGTGTGTGTGGTATTCCCATCTGTGATTTTTGGTCCTTCTGGAGTATCTTAAATCTTTATCACAAAAAGATCATAAACACACACACACACACACACACACACACAAACAGTTTTTGTCTCTTAGGCCATATGTCTCCATATCATCTCCCTCATCTCCCTGAGAACCACAATATTTAGACCATAATCGGATTGATTTTGAACTGTGGTGCATGTGCGTGTGTGTGTGTTTGTGTGTGTGTAAGAGAGAGAGACAGAAATATGATGAGAGTGAGGTTATTTCATTAGGCTGCGGGGACAGATTGATAACACTCATCGGTCAGACAGAGAGAGAGGAATGAGGCCACTTTATTTATTCAGCACATTAATCTAACATAACAATCCTGCTAAGAGCATCTCTATCTGTTCATCTCTTCTTCTTCTCCACCTGCTACATATCTCTCTCTCTCTCGCTCTCTGTCTCCTCTTTTCTTTCATTTTCTGCCTCTCTCTCCCCTTTTCTTTCTATCTCTCTTTGCTTCCGCTTCTTTTCCTTTCTCTCTGCCCCTTCTTCCATTTCTTTCCGTCTCTCTCTGTCTCCTCTGCTTTGCCTTTCGGTCTCTCTTTCTGTCTCTTTTTCTGCCCTTCTTCTTTTTCCTTCTGTCTCTACCTCTGCCCTCTTCGCCCCCCCCCTCTCGCTGTCTGTCCCTTTTCCTTTTTTCTCTCTCTTGCAGCCCCTTCAACTTTCTTTTTCTGTCTCTCAGCCCCTTCTCCTTTCTTTCTTTTTCACTCTCACAGCCCCTTCTCAATTCTTTTTCCCTCTTAGCCCCTTTTCCTTTCTTTTTTTTCTCTGCCTACCCCTTCTTTCTCTTTCTGTCTGTGTCTCTGCTCCTCTTATTTCATATCCTGTCTCTCTTCTTGTACTTCTTGCACTTCAGTCTCTCTTTCTCTGCTCCTTGTTCCATCTCTCTCTCTCTCTCTCTCTCTCTGTCTCTCTCTCTCTCTCTCTCTCTCCCATCTCATAATGATATGTGTGAGAGCTGGAGGAATGAGGAGTTGTGGAGTGGCAGCTATAGTTAAAGGATGTGGGAAAGGTACAATTCCTGTGCTATTATAAAGAGCTTTTAATATTAATATCACTGAAATGTGATTCAGCACCACATAAAGAAATTATATTATACAAACATAATGAGTGTGAGATTATCTCAAAACGCAAGAGACGTGCCGTGGCTAATATCCGCTGGAGTTCTTTTTTTATTTTTTTTATAAAGCTGCTAAATTTCTTGTATCTAACTGTGATGACAAAGCGTGTGAATGTTCCTCTTGGAATGTTGCAGATCCTGTGAAAATATGTCTTTGAGTTGATATTAATGAAAGCCACATCTTTCTGAATTCACAGGTCACACTTTTGAAAAAGAAAAAAAAAAGACACGCAATTGTTTGGTCGTTTTCATCGAAAAAGTTGAAAAACTAAGGACAAAAAATGAGAGATACAGCGACAACGGATTTCATTTATACCACCTGACTATGTAGGTTCTGAAGTTGATGTTTTCTGTGATGTGAAATGACCTGTGCTGCTATATCATATTATATAAAAAAATATAATGTGTAAAATTTGGGATTTAGATCAGATTTCAGTGGCCTCTGTGGTGAGGAAGTGCTTTGAGAGACTTATCAAAGACCTCACCTATTCCTCTCTACACAGCACGCTAGATCACTCCAGTTCACTTACTGATCTAACAGATCTATGGATGATGCCATAACCCATGACCTACACGTTCCATGATATCTCAACTGTTTGGTAAGCTCAGGAAGCTGTGCCTTGGCCTGTTGAGTTCTGGACTTTAACTGGTTGGCCACTGATGGTGCATGTAGCATACAGTGGGGGAAAAAAGTATTTGATCCCCTGCTGATTTTGTACGTTTGCCCACTGACAAAGAAATGATCAGTCTATAATTTTAATGGTAGGTTTATTTGAACAGTGAGAGACAGAATAACAACAAGAAAGTCCAGAAAAACGCATGTCAAAAATGTTATGAATTGATTTGCATTTTAATGAGGGAAATAAGTATTTGACCCCCTCTGCAAAACATGACTTAGTACTTGGTAATGACTTTCATTTTCAATGCCCTGGCTGAGGGAAGGAGGTTCTCACTAAAGATTTGACGGTACATGGCCCCGTCCATCATCCCTTTGATGCGGTGAAGTTGTCCTGTCCCCTTAGCAGAAAAACACTCCCAAAGCATAATGTTTCCACCTCCATGTTTGACGGTGGGGATGGTGTTCTTGGGGTCATAGGCAGCATTCCTCCTCCTCCAAACACGGCGAGTTGAGTTGATGCCAAAGAGCTCCATTTTGGTCTCATCTGACCACCAGAGGACAACTGGGTGAAAGTGTTATGGTCAGATGAGATCAACTCAACTTGCCGTGTTTGGAGGAGGAGGAATGCTACCTATGGAGATCAAATACTTTTATCCCCCACTGTAAGTAACATAATATATATGGTTTTATATAGCTTTCTGATGTTATCATGATTGTTGTCATGAGCTGTGTCTCAAATCGAAAACTCTGACCTTATATTCAAAAGTATTTACTAATCTAGAAAGTCCAGAAGACTGGACTTAAACATCTTAGGGAGTTTTTCCTTGCCACCGTCGCCACTCAGTGGCGTGCTCAGTTGGGATAAATTCACACCTTTAATATCTGTATACCGTGTTGATATTTCAACTGCATTGAATTGAATTTGTTCACAAAACAGATCTTTCAGCAAGTTTGAAGACAACATGAGAGGTTTTTAAAATTTAAACACTGTCTGTAAAAGAAAAACTGGCTAGTGTTAGTAGAACAAAAAGTAACTTTTGAAGTAAAATGACAAATCATGAGAGAGATTTCTCTCATGACCCAATTTGAGGTCACACCCATTAGTTTGAGAAACCCTGTGGAACACTAATCTCGTTTCATCATCATCTCATCTTCAACTGCTTATTCCTTCTTCAGGGTCGCAGGGAACTCATCAAGCACAAGGCAGGGTACACCCTGGACAGGATGCCAGTCCAGGATGCTAGAGCACAACCACACACACACACCCATTCATACACTATGGACAATTTAGCCACAACAATTAGCCTACCATGCATGTCTTTGGACTGGGGGAGAATATGCAAACTTCGCACACACGGCCCTGGCAGGAATCGAACCCCGGATCCTGGTTAGCGAACGTGCTAACCACTAAGCCACTGTGCGCCCTAGCTTGTTACATGTTCTTTTATTATTATTATTATTATTATTATTATTATTATTATTACAGGAACACTGAAATGACTTTTTTGTTTTGGATCTACAGATCTGGTCAGATCCCATCCATCAACCACACACTGATGAGGACTCATACCTTAGCAGCTGACCAAACAGACCTTTCTGGGCTTTCCATTGCAGACAGTGGGAACGTTATCAGACACTACAGCGGGAAAATCGTTCTAGCTAGCTAGGGATGATGATATAGCAGATTGCATTTGACCAATCATTGGTCACTCTGTCTAGTTCCACCAACATTTCCCTGGTTTGTGCTCTTAGTACAAGACAATTAACAGAATTCAGCAAATACATTGAATACTACCTTGTACTAATCACAAATACCTTGTTTTTACCTTCTAGATTTTATTGTTTATTTTCACCCACCCTCCAGCTCTCCCCCTATCCCATGACAGCTACCAATGACACTTCTGGGAAGTATAAATATTTACAGTGTCACAAGTACAGAAGTTCCAAATTGTATTGTTATTATTATTATTATTGAGTTATTATTATAAATTAATTTACAGTGGAAATAATGACAAATTTGCAGAAGTTACTGTACAATGCCATATTGCGTTTCCCTGTGAAGAACTCTGACAGTGTTTCCTTTTTTTCTCCAACCTCTCTCTCTCTCTCTCTCTCTCACTCTCTCTGTCTGGCTGCCTCTCTGTCTTTCTATCTGTCTTGCTGTCTCTCTCTATTTCTGTCTGTGTCTTTATTACTTTCTCTCTTCTCTTCTCTTCTCTTCTCTTCTCTTCTCTTCTCTTCTCTTCTCTTCTCTTCTCTTCTCTTCTCTTCTCTTCTCTTCTCTTCTCTTTTCTTCTCTTTTCTTCTCTCTCTCTTTCTCTTGGTGTCCCTTTTTATCTCTTTCTGTTGTTTCTCCATCTCTCTCTATTTATTTCTCTGTCTTTCTGTTTGTGTATACATCTCTTTCTGTCTCTCTCTCTCTCTCTCTCTCTCTCTCTCTCTCTCTCTCTCTCTCTCTCTCTCTATATATATATATATATATATATATATATATTGGGATAAGGTCAAACAGGTACCTATGATATTACTCTGTAAATGTGTAGCCTCACTTCTCATACTCACATTTGCACATACCTACCTCCCAAAGGGAGACACACAACCGAGATTGCTGATGACATCACCTGAGATCATTTTTGTGTGTGTGTGGGTGTGTGGGTGTGTGTGTGTGTGTGTGAAATTGAGTGCACTGAAATTTAGAGCTTGTAATTAGCTTTCTTCACTCGACTGCTCCCCAACCGCAAGCATTACGTCTTGTGTGTGTGTGTGTGTGTGTGTGTGTGTATTAGACAAAGGCTTCACACTCCCTCTGTGTTTTACCTTCTGAAATCCTTTCTCCTCACACACTCGCTGTCATCCTGCACTACAGCTTTAACATGAAAACCCGAGACGTACTCAATAAAGCTGAATATAGAGAGGGATAAAAGTAATATTCTGAAGCTTGTTTTCTTCTACAAGTACATTATTGTTTAATGTTCCTGGTCTGTATGAAATATGTATTCACACACTCATTAGTCATTTTTTTCAGATTCACCTACCACACAGATGACTACAGAGTAGTTTTTTTTTTATTGGCTATATCTCAGCACAGCAGTGGCATCATGCTAGAGAGAGAGAGAGAGAGAGAGAGAGAGAGAGGTGCTGGTATGAGCTCATGAGAGAATACTCATGTGATTCGGGTGGATTTTAGAGCCGGAGCTCGCACCACAGCTGCTCTATGACTAAGAATTATCTGCAGCACCAAACACCCGTCAAACACACCTTCTGTTTTTGACCTGTCTATGAACAGTGCAGCACCTGAGTGACTCATCAGGCAAGAAATGGCGACGTTTGTAAACATCGACCACTTTACATTTAATAACTGATAAAAAAAGACTTGCACATTCCTTTATTATGAGTATACTTTTACCAAGCTGGAGAAGCCCTGGTGGATGAATCATTTGCTTTGCTAACATTGCTTCTCCATTCTGATCTTGCAAATCTATGTTGTCCAGAACATCCAACAGATGCTCGATAGGATTGAGATCTGGGGAATTTGGAGACCAAGTCAACAGCTTGAAGTCTTTGTGATGTTGCTCAAACGATTCCTGAACAATGTTTGTAGTGTAGCATGGTGCATTATCCTGCTGAAAGAGGCCACTGACATTAGGAACTACCGTCGCCATGAAGGGGTGTACTTGGTCTGCAACAATATTTAGGTAGATGGTATGTGTCAAAGTAACATCTACGGATCAATGGATTCCCAACATAACATCACCCAGAGCATCACACTCCCTCCGCTGGCTTGCTTTCTTCCCATAGTGCATCCTGGTGCCATCTCTTCCCCAGGTAAGCAACACACACACACACAATGCCGTCTTCATGGTGTAAAAAAAAAAATGATTCATCGGACTAGGCCTGTCACTAGTTCACTGGATGTCCTCCTTCCTTGGACCACTTTTAGTTAGGTACTCACACACTCTGCATACCGGGAACCCCCCACGAGATTTCTTCTTTTGGACATGCTCTGACCCAGTCGTCTAGCCATCATAATTTGGCCCTTGTCAAAGTTGTTCAGATTCTTACACTTACCCATTTTTCCTGCTTCCAAAACATCAACTTCAAGAACTGAATGTTTCCTTGCTGCCTAATATATCCCACCCCTGGACAGGTGCCATAGTAACGAGATAATCAATGTTATTCAATTCACCTCTCAGTGGTTTTAATGTTAAGGGCTGATTGGTGTAGACTTGGTGACATTTTAGCAACTAATCCAGTGCCATTAGCAACACTAGACGGCATGCCAAGAGTCAAAACGTACCTGTCTGTCTGCTTTCCAAGTAGAACGGTAAAATGATTAGCGATTTCATGAACAGCAACGTTAATCACACTGCTGTTAAACTTTCCGCTGTCATCGTGATTAGTGTCATGAACCGTGTTTCCACTCAAAAACTCTGACCTTACATTCGAAAGTATTTACTCATAGAAATATGGTATGCAAAACAGACTTTCGAAGGGTTTGAAGGCTATGTGAGAGGTTTTTTTTTTTTTTTTAAATTTCAAGCACTAACCATAATATCCACTGTATGTTGAGCTGCGGCAGATGGAGATCACCTTCAGCCACAGGCTCATCCCCCTAACTGCAAGACGGAACGGTTATCTCATCTTATCTTATCTTATCTTATCTTAATAGAAAAATGTTTGCCTTAGTGCTCAGTAATGATCTACAATAGTACTCAGGTCTGTATGAATATGATTTGACACACAACACTAGATTATTTAGTCAGTAGCAGACACTTTAACATGACGCTCACATGACGCCCACTATTTATGTTGCTATTGCATCATGCACATGCTTAGAGTTCATTTCTAATGAACTGCACAAGAGACATACCACCGACAGCAGAATATGAGCCATCTTGCGTATGCCTACACATACACTGTGTGCGGCTGTGGCACAGGTGGTAGAGTGGGATGTCCACTAATCGTAGGGTTGGTGGTTCGATTCCTGGCCTGGATGACTCCAAATGCCGAAGTGTCCTTGGGAAAGACACTGAACCCCAAGTTGCTCCTGATGGCAAGTTAGCGCCTTGCATGGCTGCTCTGCTACCATTGGTGGGTGAATAAGACACAGTGTAAAGTGCTTTGGATAAAAGCGCTATATAAGTGCACCATTTACACATAGCTAAAACCAAGCCTTTAAAGTGGAGCAGCTTGTGACCTCGGATAGGAATGATTTATTATCTTTATTTACATTGCAAAATATCGACACTGAAATATCTGCAAACATATCATTATATTCACTCATTGACATTATTATTATTATTATTATTATTATTATTATTATTATTATTATTATTATTATTATTATTATTAATTATTTTTTTATTTATTTATTTTTTTTTTACTTTTCCTCCATGTTTGTTTTTCTTGCTTGCTCTCTGACCTGTGACCTGATTGGTGGAACAGTGTCTTTGTGTATTTTCAAAAACACAGAATACTGAATCTTATTTTCCAAAGTTTTTCAGTTACAATATTTTGTTGTTTATTTAACCCGTCCCTCTGTGTGTATGTGTGTGTGTGTGTGTGTGTGTGTGTGTGTGTGTGTGTGTGTGTGTGTGTGTGTATTTTGTGTGTGTGTGTGTGTGTGTGTGTGTGTGTGTGTGTGTGTGTGTGTGTGTGTGTGTGTGTGTGTGTGTGTGTGTGTATTAGACAAAACCAGAGATGAAGCCAGCTGATAGTCTGTAAGAGACCAGGGGGTCCCAAGAGTGCAATGTGAGAGAAAAGTGGTCATGTTATGATAGTCTCCGCTATTCCCAAATGAAATACTGCCACAGACATGCATCACACACACACACACACACACATACACACACACAATGCAGTGTTTGTCACCGTACCGTGTCTGTGGTGAAGCTAAAGTGTGAAACATTATATTTCTCACTTTTAATGAGTTGCTCAGTGATCATGCTGTTATTAAACATGTGATCACTAATGACTTACAACAACTCTGCTCTCTCTCTTCCTCCATCTGCATTTTGTCATGTTGTCATTGACTCTCTCTCTCTCTCTCTCTCTCTCTCTCTCTCTCACACACGCACACGCACACACATACATACTGTACTCATACACTCACACACCTCTGTTCCGGACTCCTCTCTGGTCTCTCCCTGCTTCCTTGTTCATTGATCAATAATAATAATAAGCAGAAAGGATGAAGGCTTAATCATAATCAATAAGCACTGCATGCGGCTCGGACAGATGAGATGAGGACAAATCATCTGTCCCGACAGCTGGCCTGAGTTACACCCAGGCTCCATCTTAAACCGCTCGACTCAAACTCATCCACTAATTAACGTACAACCTATAGCTCCGAAAACCAGTGCCAGTCCTCACAGCTCCGAAAACCAGTACTTACCCTAACACACACACACACACACACACACACACACACACACACATACTTATTTTTTAATGACTCAGTCTGCATAAAGTTACGACCAATTTAACTTACATCCAAAAGTAATTTGTCTGTTAGTGCAGCTTTGCTTGCTTAAAGCAGAATCTATGGACTATGTGATTAATTTTAATTGTATATGGTGAATTAAATTGTACTATTTTAAAAAGAACTGTCACAGTTTTAACCCTTTACTGCAAACATCATGATTCACTCATCCAAAATTGCATTTTTAAACTGAGTTTTTTTTAAGTAATATTTTTGTTTACATACAAACACACCATACAACTATGGAAATAGGTTTTGTGTGTGTGTGTGTGTGTGTGTGTGTGTGTGTGTGTGTGTGTTTTTCACTGCCGAAGCCGAAGTACACATGGCATTTGGAATATTTAACCTCTTGAAACCTTTCCAAAATATGAGAGTGTTACCTTTTCATTTAAGATTTTTTTTTTTTACGTCATTGGTCCATTCCTCAATATGGTCTAACTCATCCTCACATAACAAACGGTCCATTTAATGAACAGAGGAAATGTAAACCATTATTACAAAAGCTGTGTAAAGTAAAAGTGGAGTAAAAAAAATTGCAAAAGGAATAGTAATCATATCACCCTTCATGCGAATAGATTGAAGATTTTGCTTTGGTCTTCACTTTCACCAAACTGTCTTAAGTGGATCCACATATACTGTAGTTTACTAAGCAAAATATTAGACATATATATATATATATATATATATATATATATATATATATATATATATATATATATATATATATATATGTCTAATATATATATATATATATATCAATATATATATATATATATCTAATAAATTTATATATATATATATAGATTTAAATGCCAACGATGTCGTACAAAATAAGCAGATTATTGGTAAATAAAACATTTGCACACACTAATTTTGAACACACTGCATGATGTGTTGAAAAGAGGAGGACTGTGGGAGATTTACATGTCAAATTTCTTCATCCAAATGTGCCGTTTTTTCGCCTCAAGCGGAGGGAGACGTCTACCCTGCCGACCACACCAGAATGTGGCAATATTCCCAATTGGAGGGAGACGTTTATCCCAAATTCAGTGAATCCAACTACGCCATCCTGGGGGAGAACTAGGGAAATACTCCCAGACAAAAGGCACACAGATAAGTTTCACCAATCGAGTCAAGGAACATGAGAGTTTGACATGAGTATGAATATGAGTCTATATTTTATTCTGACAATTCAGCATCATTTAAAACTTAACCTGAAATATAAAATAGGTTTTCCATGAAGCACGATAAGTATTTTAAAACTAAGAACATCTCCAGGCCTAGGTTTGGCAGGGACAAGGCAAGCCAGCTACAAAAAAAGTCACACCAAAAATCACACTACACCTACACCATAAGGAAGTTGTTGTGTTGGCACACTGAGCACACTGTGAAGCACTCACCACCGAATAAATGCAGCTAGCCTCCCAAGTCCCACCAAGACTCACTGGCTCCTGGAGAGAAAGAAGACACCGGTTAACCCAAAATTATACAAACACTAAACAACAAGACACAGAAAGACAAATATTACAGACACTGTGGTATGGTAGCTATAACACCCAGGCCCACTGACACCACCATAAGAAATGGAGGCAGTTGACAACACCGAAGCAGAACCAGAATTATGGCAAACAGTACAAATGACAAATTATAGCCACTATAGCATGGAGACAGTAAGGTTTAACATAAACGCTCTCAGTAGTAAAGTTGTTAGGTGGAATAACAAACCTGAAACAGGTTTGATGCTAGGAAACACTAATTTTACCACTCTCAGACTGCTCACTCTTTTACTATGTGGTTACAAAACAAACCAGACATACATCCAAAACAAAAGAAAAACAAAATACATAAAACCATGAACCAAAACAACACATCCATCCATCCATCCATCCATACATCCATCTTCAACCACTTATTCCTGCTTCAGGGTCGCGGGGAACCTGGAGCCAATCCCAGGAAGCATCGGGCACAAGGCGGGGTACACCACAATAAAGCAAAAACAACGGTCGTAATGATAGAAAATATGGCAAGATGATGCAGGAAAATGCCATTGTTTAAAAAGTCATGTTTTTCAGTAATGAATTTCACAATTTAATCTTCCACCGAAATGCATGTGTACATGGCCTTTAATTATCTTTCATTACCTCTTCCATTATCAGGCTCATATTTAGACGAATAGGATGAACATGAGCATACTGAACATGACTAATTTAATTACATTACATGACTAGCATAATTTCATTACTGATTATTTATTTATAAAAGGTATACATACCGTATATAAGTAGGGCCAGAGCAGTTATTTCTTATAAGTAACATAATTACTTATAATAAACGTACTGCTTTGATTTCTAACATAATGATTAATTTAACTAAGCTTTACACCGTTTACTTTCCTTTGTTAGTTTCCGAAATAAAGCTTAATAAATTCAATCATTTTAAACAGATCCTTACTCGATGGCTCTATTCTGTCATCCAAACAAATTCTAAACTAAAATTTGTCTCTGGTTTTTTGGTGCCTAGTGTTTTTTTTTTTTTCTTTTGCCCTCAGCTTTTCTCAATTTTAAGCTGGTCAGGTTTTAGAGCACAACATAGCACAAAGTCCTCTTCACTGTATTATATAACTTACTCTTAACTGCTGATTCTGTAAAGCGTGCTGTTTCAATTCTATCAGACCTTCATGCAGCCTTTGACACAGTCACCCAAACTATTCTTCTGAGCCCTCTCAAGAGTTTTATGCCATGCAGGCAACTGCTCTAAAATGGTTTGTTCACTTCTCGGTTAGAATTGTGGTAGAATAATCTGTTCCTCGTGAGCTATTAACCTGTGGGATACTTCAGGGCTCCATTCGGGGCCATATTTTATTGTGTACATTCTTGGGGAAAAAGTGCAGCATTGGCTCCCCGCAGAAAAGTGTTCACCCTATCGCCAGCAGACCACGAGTTTGAATCCCGATGATTTCACAGTCTATTGTGGCTGAAAGACTTCCCTGCTTGTTACTCTCTCCCATGTCAATCAGAGCGATAGTAACCAATCGTGAGCCTCTGTGAGCTCAAGAAGAGGGTAGATAGTGCTTTCGTCTAAGTGCTCAGTAAGACAGCATGAGCAGCAATTTGAAAAGATGTGCCTTGGAGGAAACATGCATTAGCGTTCACCCTCCCAGGTTGGCAGCTGTCTTAAGATAGCAGAGAGATAGTTTGTTGATGGGGAAAATGGGGGTAAAAAGGGCAGTACTTGGGCCAAATGGTAGTGCAGTGGGTAGCCACACACAGCTCGCAGCTCCAGTAACCCTGGTTCAATCCTGGGCTGAGGTCAGTAGGTGGACTGTTTATTCCAAATTGCTCTGGGGTATGAATGTGTGTGTGTTCTGAGGATGGTGTAATGCCTGCCTCACACCCAATGTTCCCAGGATATGCTCCAGATCCACTGTGAGCCTGACCAGAATAAAGCCTTTAGTTAATAACGAAATAAATGAATGAAGTGCACTAATTTTAGCATTAATGGTTTACCAAGTTGTTGAAAATGGCTCTGAAGCCCTCTTTTTCTATTCGTTCTATTTTCCATGGATATTAAATGCTGTATGTCTAAATATGTCCTCCAGTTAAATTACGGCTTGTTTTTTCCCCATCTAAAAACAAGCCATAATTTTTCACAGTGCAATCAACATCATCATTGAACATTGTCACACCTGCAGCTAGTATGAAATACAGCGGTGAAGCACATGGCCTGTAGCAAAAAGAGAGATGATGTCAATATAAAACTGAATCGAAGGTTTCTGATCCACATGGCGATTACACTAAGCTACATACAGCCAAAATAACTCAACAAAGTCTTAAATCCCATTTGAAATTTAGGGTGGATTTTGAATTTGCAAGTCCATCAGAGGGATCCTTGTAACTTTGGGGAATTAAGGAATCTGGTAAAATGGAACCCAATTCTGGAAAAATCTAATTGCGTCTTACCATAAACATCTCAAAGCTGTAATTGCCAGAAACGGCTTTGCAACAAAGTAGTAATGTTGTATGAAAAATATCTTTCTTTACGCTTGTGACTGCAGGGTGTCCCAAAAGCCAGAGGGGAAATTAGCACACAGAAGAGTGTATTGAAATCATTCTAATGGCTGGATCAGGAAGCTGTCGCAAGGTTGCGATAGACTTTAACAGGAAACATGGCAAGCACACCACACACGACACTGTCGACAAACTTTTTAACAAATTCAAAAAGACTGGAAGCATTGCGGACCAACCAAGAAGTGGACGTCCACCAACGTTTACTGACAAAGGTACAACTGACCTGGTGCTGGCAAACACTGTCCCCTACTGTATGGAGCTTTTTGGGGCATCCTGTATATACTTTCTGTTCACATTGTCAAAGTGTGTAAATTTGAAGCATATTAAATAACAAATACTAAAAGGGTCTGAATATGTATTTCCCCTCGCTGCATGTCTCTGACCTCCTTGGTCAAAATCATATAACCACTGGGGTTAAATATGCACAAGACAGTCGTAAAACATAAACATAAAGACAGTCGCTGATCATCCAGGTAACAACACGCAGTGTTAAAAATCAAGGATATGTAAACTTTTGAACTGGTTCATTGGTGTAAATTCAGTTATTATTGGACTATATGTAAACAACACAAAATAAAATGCCATTTTTATGACCTCTCTTATTTTTATTTAAAAAATAAAATCAAGTTCTACATATTTTATGAACAATTTATGTCTATAACGCACGTGAACCTTCATGATCATCATCAACCTGGGAAATGAGTGTGGTCCTGGTTCAAGTGTAGTAGCATTCTACAGTTCTCCCTTTCCATTCATAGACATTGTGCTACAATCATCAATGGTACACCTACAGAGTGACCTGGATAACAAGATAAAATATAGACATTCCTATAAGCAACCGCTTCTTTCACTCGCCTTCTACTAATTATCATAAGATTAGTGTAATTGCAGCTGTAGTCTTTATTCTACAGCGTCGATGCATTCCTGTGTGTAACAAGATAACACAGTCTTAACATGCATCATCAGTTGTAAGCTTCAACATTACAGGGCTGCCTCGACAGCAGACAGACAGCTCGCATTGAATCTTCTAATGAGTTTTGCTTAATTACTTCCTCATTAGTTAATTTACTCTCCAACTGCTTTGTATATCTGACACCATGCTGTATACATGTACACCATGTATGCGGATCTGTATGCGGATCATTATTGTCACACTTCCTGTCATGTTTGTTTGTTTGTGGGGCCAGGGTCATTGACGGTAGTTGTCTTGGTGATGATATGGGTTGCAGTCAGGAAGCGAGAATACACACACACACACACACACAAACTGCTGGTCGAACTCCGCTCAAATGCTGCATTGGCATTACAAGCTGAGCTACTGCCAAAGCAATAATAAGAACTGTCAGAGCCATACAAATGAACAGGTGACAGAGGGAGACGCCGATATGAACGATAGAGTCTGAGAAGGGCTCAACACACACACATATGGTACGGACTTAAATGCAAATATACACACATAGATGTTCTTACACTTATACACATGCACATACATGAATACAAGCATTTGCACATACATGCTTATACATGCTTAAGGTTATTTGCAGATTTATTGGCACCCTTAATAAAAAGCATCTTTTCCAAACACACACACACACACACACACAGTCTGGGAAAGCGACAGCGACAGATGTGTCCACAGAATGGTAACATATGGTTGGCACACTACTGCAGGCATAAACACACAGACACAGCAAAATTCGGCTTTCTCTGTCGGTCCCCTTAAAATGCACCCAGATGATCGACACACTCCTGGAACTCAGTGCTAATTACAGCCACACACACACACACACACACACACACACACACACACACCACATTCCATCCTCATGTTATCACCTCAGGTGGCATTGTTTTCATCCTACCGTCTTTCCCCTACGTGTTTTACCAGCGAGTGTGAAAATTGAATGGGGATGTGTTTCAAATACAAGTCATTCGTTTTCCTCTAGCGAGCCACAGATGCACGGAGGCATGACGAGCCGGAATTTACTGCTGTCACTCAGGCCGTTCTGAACTCCAATCATTTCTCCAGGAAACATACACTAGATCTGGATCTCCCTTTAGACCTCGAGACATTTACAATCAGGACCGTACACCAAGGTTAAGTTCACACTCTTGGCTGCAGCTTAGTGTTTAAAACAGATTAGTTTTTTTTTTTTTTTTTTTTTTTTTACCTGCCTGAAATACTGAGACTAAGATACTCACAAGCAGGGGTCATTTCATATTGATCTAAATCACAATACTTTACCATTGCGCAACATGGGAAGCTTCATGGGAAGTTATTTTTCAATTTTTATAGGGTTATAGGGTCAGACACACCGTGTAGTACTCTGTGTGTGTGTGTGTGTGTGTGTGAGAGAGAGAGAGAGAGAGAGAGAGAGAAAGAGAGAATATGTATGTGTTTAATTCTGCATGCTTATTTACAATCATAGACGTTCCTTAGTCATAGTTAAGGTTAACTCTTCATTAGTTTATGATTAGTACATGCATTAGCTCATCATTAGTTCATAATTAAGTAAGCATTAATGCAGGGATTAGTGCATTATTATTCATGTACTGTTATTATAAAGTGTTCCCGTTCAATCATGCCCTTAAAAAAAATAATAGTGCTACTAACACAAACACTGAGGAAGGAACCACATGATCAGGGTCCTGGGTCGGGGGGGGACGTGACACCGAAATATGTCTTCGACAAATTCATTCACCACACTGCTCTAACACTTTTTTCAAATCAAACCCTTCAGAGTTTTGGCCGGAGCGAGGAAACCAGCTAAGGCTAAACATGTGATCATTTAGAGCCATGTGGCATTTCACCATTTCTACATTCTGCAACCCTAAATAATATTGTGTTTATTTTCATATTGTAAAATATTCATATAATGAATTTTTTTTTTTTTTTGTGGAAGAATGCAATGCAGATCGTCTTACTCACATTTTTTTAAATTAAGATATAAAGTTAAGTTAATGAAATTAAGCCTTGTTTTTAACCTTGAGACACGTTTTCTAGCCAGATTTGCATGTTTTGTTTTCAAATGACTTTTAAAGAAAGTTGGCTTTATACTTCTAATTAGATCATCAAATACTCCTGTCTGTACTTATGTTTGGAACAGTAATGGCATGCATTTGGCCTTGTGGTTTTTGGAGAGAAAAAAAAAATCAATTTGTTACTTGTACAGTCAACCAAAGAACAATAAACAAATTTTAATTCAAAAGAAAAAAAAACAAACTATATTAATGTGTTTTTCTGAACCCCCCCACACACACACACACACACAAAAAACAAAAAACAAAGAGAAGAGAGCAAATCACATAACTATGAATTGGAAGTAAGGACAATATCAGAGGAAGTTAAAACCTGACAATGACAGTATTTCAGCTTCAATTTGTTTCCATCATGATAGTATCAAGTATCATGACAGTATCATTTGATTTTTACATACATCAAAAATCTGTAGCAATAACTTCAGGTAAGCCTAAGAGTAATGCCCAAAGATTACACACTTCCCAGTTACTCTAGATATATTATAATCTACTGGAAAGCCTTCCCAGAAGAATGAAGGATATTATAATAGAAAAGGGAGACTAAATCTAGAATGGGACGTTTGGCCATGTAGTGTAATCCTTCATTCATTCAGCTTCATCAGATGAGAGCTTCATCTGGGCATATGCACTGGGCATGAGGCAAGAATATGTATGACCAGTTCATATGTGCCGCTGGGCACGCATTCACACACTTATTCACAGTTAGGGATGGTTAACATACCCTATCTACCTACATGTTTTTAGACTGTGTGAGGAAATCTGAGAACCCAGAGGAAACCCACATAGACACAAAGAGAACATGAACCAAACTAGGGACCTTTGAGCTACGGAGCGGCAAATTTACCCTCTCTTCCACTGTTTATAAAATCTAAAATTGTAAATATAATAAAAGGAAAGTGTTAAGCAATCAAAAAATCTAATTTTACATTAAAAATAGTGAACCTGCTACATTACCAGCAGTTGTACTGTAAGTCTTTTCTTATTCCATTGTGCTCTAACTGACAGTTAGAAGTAAAATAGAACCGATGAGTCATATTGCAAATCTGTAGCATTTTGTGTGTTTGTTTTAGGTGACCATATACAGTGGTGTTTCAGTGTTTGTGAACGCTTTGAATGTTCTATATATCTGTATAAATATGACCTAAAACATCATCAGATTGTCACACAAGTACAAAAAAATAGACAAAGAGAATCCAATTAAACAAACGAGACAAATATATTACACTTGGTCATTTATTTATTGGGGAAAATGATCCAATATTACATATCTGTGAGTGCCAAAAGTATGTCAACCTCTAGGATTAGTAGTTTCTTTGAAGGTGAAATTAGAGTCAGGTGTTTATTCATTCAATGGGATACCAATCAGGTATGAGTGAGTGCCCTGTTTTATTTAAAGATTGAGGATCTATCAAAGTCTGATCTTCACAACATGTTTCCTGTCATGAACAAAGGAGATTTTTGAGCACCTCAGAAAAATAATTGTTGATGCTCATCAGGCTGAAAAAGGTTACAAAACCATCTCTAAAGGAGAAAGGAGAAAACTAGCGCTCTGCAAAAAGAACATTGCTGCCCATCTGTAGCAAAAGATCATGTGGATAAGCCAGAAGGCTAATGAAACAATGCTTTGTGGTTGGATGAGACCAAATAGAGCGTTTTGGTGTAATTAGAAGCTGATGTTTGGAGAAAGGAAAACACTGCATTCCAGCATTAGAACCGTATATCATCTGTGAAACATGGTGGTGGTAGTATCATGGTTTGGGCCTGTTTTGCTGCATCTGGGCCAGGACGACTTGCCATCATTGATGGAACAATGAATTGTGAATTATACCAGCGAATTCTAAAGGAAAAGAGAAAGTGGGTCATGCACCAAGACAACATCCCTAAGTACGCAAGTCGTTCTACCAAAGAACAGTTAAAGAACAATAAAGTTAATGTTTTGGAATTGACAAGTCAAAGTTGGCCATTCCAAAACATTCCTGACCTTAATCCAATAGAAATGTAATTGAAGGACCTGAAGCAAGCAGTTCATGTGAGGAAACCCTCCAACATCCCAGAGTTGAAGCTGTTCTTTACTGAGGAACGGGCTGAAATTCCTCCAAGCCGATGTGCAGGACTGATCAACAGTTAATGCAATTGTTTAGTTGCAGTTATTTCTGCACAATCAATTCCTCAATAAATAAATGACCAAGTATAATGGTGTTGTCCAATTTGTTGAATTGGGTTCTCTTTATCTACATTTAGTCATATTTATGCTGAAATGTAGAAAATTTTATTACAGTTCAATTTTTATTGAACATTTCTGCTGAACATTTCTGCTGAACATTTCTACTGAACACCTGCGATGGACTGGCACCCTGTCCAGGGTGTACCCCGCCTTGTGCTAGATGCTTCCTGGGATAGGCTCCAGGTTCCCCGCGACCCTGAAGAAGAAGTAAGCGATAGAAGATGGATGGATTTCTACTGAACATTTCTGCTAAACATTTCTGCTGAACATTTCTAATGAACATTTCTACTGACCATTTCTGCTAAACATTTCTGCTGAACGTCTACATATATGCTGAGCAACAGCAGTAAACATTTACAGTGTTTTTTTTTTTCTTTTTATACTAACAAAGGAAAACAAAATTTAAAATATCGAAAACCCACAACCCACCCCCCCGGCTCATCATGGCTACCCAATAACTGTCGCTGGTTATAAAGATATTGTAAAATCCAACAACAGGCACAAGAATTTAAGTGGGGAGTGTCTGTAACTCCATAATGTATGCAATAAAGGGATGCCATTTATGAAAAAAACATATCTATACAACCATTCATCGTACAGTGCCTTGCGAAAGTATTCGCCCCCTCGACCTTTTCGCACATTTCAGGCTTCAAACATAAAGATAAAAAATTTATTTTTTGTGAAGAATACCAACAGTGAACGAAAATGTATTGGTTTGAAAATTTTTTAACAAATAAAAAAAATGGGTGAAGGGGGCAAAATTATTCGGCCCCTTTACTTTCAGTGCAGCAAACTTACTCCAGAGTTCAGCGAGGATCTCTGAATGATCCAATGTTGTCCTAAATGACTGATAGTGATAAATAGAATCCACCTGTGTGTAATCAAGTCTCTGTATAAATGCACCTGCTCTGTGATAGTCTCAGGGTTCTGTTGAGCGCAGAGAGCATCATGAAGACCAAGGAACACACCAGGCAGGTCCGTAATACTGTTGTGGAGAAGTTTAAAGCCGGATTTGGATGCAAAAAAGATTTCCCAAGCTTTAAACATCCCAAGGAGCACTGTGCGCGATAATTTTGAAATGGAAGTAGTATCAGACCACTGCAAATCCACCAAGACCTGGCCGTCCCTCTAAACTTTCAGCTCAGAGAAGGAGAAGACTGATCAGAGATGCAGCCAAGAGACCCATGATCACTCTGGATGAACTGCAGAGAACTACAGCTAAGGTGGGGAGTCTGTCCATAGGACAACAATCAGTCGTACACTGCACAAATATGGCCTATATGGAAGAGTGGCAAGAAGAAAGCCATTTCTCAAAGATATCCATAAAAAGTCTTGTCTAAAGTTTGCCACAAGCCACCTGGGAGACACACCAAAGCCGTCACCAAACGTTGAGAAATGGCTTTCTTCTTGACACTCTTCCATAAAGGCCAGATTTGTGCAGTGTACGACTGATTGTTGTCCTGATAAACTTTCTCCACCTCAGCAGTAGCTCTGCACTTCATGGAAGTGATCATGGGCCTCTGGGGCTGCATCTCTGATCAGTCTTCTTTTGTCTGGAGCATTTGAGAAGAGGAACGGCTTCAAATGGTAGATGGTCTGATACCTTCTCCGTTTCAAAATGATCGCTACGCAGTGCTCGGCAGAATGTTTAAAGCTTGGGAAATCTTTTGTATCCAAATCTGGCTTTAAACTTCTCCAAAAGTATTACGGACCTGCCTGGTCTTCATGATGCTCTCTGCCTTTCAACAGAACCCTGAGACTATCACAGAGCAGGTGCATTTATACAGAGACTTGATTACACACAGGTGATTCTATTACACCATCAGTCATTTAGGACAACATTGGATCATTCCGAGAGATCTCCGCTGAACTTCTGGAGTAAGTTTGCTTCACTGAAAGAGGGCCGAATTTTGCACGCACCACTTTTCAGTTTTTTATTTGCTAAAAATTAAAAATATCCAATAGATTTCGTTCCACTTCACAATTGTGTCCCACTTTTGTGATTCTTCACAAAAATTAAAATTTTATATCTTATATGTTTGAAGCCTGAAATGTGGCAAAAGGTTGAAAAGTTCAAGCGGGCCGAATACTTTCGCAAGGCACTGTATATCTTATTTTCTCGAGTTTCAGAAAAAACATCACATCCTTTATCCACTGGGAGATAGATGGGTATTTAGCAGACTTCCAATGCAACAGTGGAGAACGTCTTGCTATAAGGGATGTGAAAGCAATAACATCCTTTTGTATCGAGCTCAAAGGAACTGAGGCTTCAGGAATCCCAAATACAGCAATCAAATGAAATGTAGAAAATTTTAAATGGTGCACAAACTTTCAAGCCCCACTGTAACTATATGTGACTATTCTTCAGTGGGTTTGTACAGGAATATGTGTATGGAATATTGAGAAAGTGCTGAAATGTTAGCAAAGTTTAAAAAAAAAAAAATCCTCTCAGGAAAAAGTAGTGAACTGAAAGTTTGAAGGTGCACATTCTTGCCACTAGGTTGTTATAATAAGTCAAATTACATTAGCATTTGCCAAATGTACAGAGTGTGTATGGTTGCAGTCCAGACTCTGATCGGTGTTGAAAAACTGACACATGAAAAAGACTGTGTACAATTACATTTCTAGCATTCACAGCATCAAACAGTCTAAGCTGCTGGTTGCCATTGTAACATTTGATCGATGGCCTTTTGCACTGAATATCTCTGCGTGGTGTATCCATCACTGCCTGCCTGCCACCATGGGCTTTGGAGAGCAGCACCTGCACTGACTGAAAAATCTATAACACACACACACACACACACACCACTGACCCATACCCAGTGCATGGCTGAAACAATTGGTACAGGTTTGGTGAGTGAGTGTGTAGTCGCTTGGTTTATTGATGAGTTCCCTGGTGTCATGTGATCAGTTTTGAACAGGTTTGAAAAATGAAGCCATCTGTGCCATCCTTGAAGTGTGTTTATGTGTGTGTGTGTTTAATGTTGCTAATGTTTGCTCGATATACCAAGAGTGATGCTGAGACACACACCCAGGTTTATAAATTCCCACACACAGATGGGCATTCTCTGTATACGCATACTGGCACATGGCGTTGCAAATATGTCTGCTTCCGAATACAATTAATGGAACCAAAGCACACACGTCTTTGTCTCTCTCGCCATCACACACTCGCATACACACACACACACACACACACACACACATTGAAGAAACTGCCCATACTCCTTCAGAGAAGCAGCTGAGCTCTGTTTGTGCTTTGTGTAGGGCTCTGCTGCAGATGGTGTTAAGTTTAGAGCGTATGAGTTCGTCAATGTGTTGTCTGCATACGGGCGAGTGGGGATGATGCAGGGTAATTTATGCTTGTTGGCATTAGCAAATACACTTCTCAGGTGACTGAGGGATGCTATGACAGAATGATGGCGCAGAGATGGAATGGGCAAGTGTGCGCGTGTGTGTGTGTGTGTGTGTATGTGTGTGTGTGAGAGAGAGAGAGAGAGAGAGAGAGAGAGAATTATCAACACCATGACACCAGGTTTTACCATATTTTTTCCAAGCTGTACATGAAGTGGCATGAAAAATGTTTTATGTGAGAAGCACATTTCCAGTGTGTTCCATCAGCAGATTGGGAATGTTATCAAAAAAAAAAAAGAGAAAGCCATGCAGAGTGAGCCACAATGACGCAGCTTTGGCTGTGAAGTCCGCAGATTTGAAAACTCTTGAAAAAAGTGAAAGAGATACATAAATAGAGAGAGGAACAGACACACAAGGACCACTGTTAAAGGAACCTTGAAAGAAGACAACTAGCAAACGAGGGGAAATTGGGTGAAAGATTACGGGAGAAGAGCATGAAATGAAAGTATTGAATGGGGAAGATAAGAGCGGATAATCGAAGAATGTAATAAACTGCAAAAAGAAGGCTGAGAAAGAGGGAGGGAGAATTAGATGAGGAAAGGTGGAGAGGGGGATCACAAAATCAAAACAGAAAAGAGGGTGGAAACAGAGGCAGGCCAACATTTCTGCCAGAGAGAGTGAGAGAAAGAGACAGAGATGATCAGAAGGATGAAGCATAAAGGGAAGGGAATAATGGATGTGGGCAGGGAATAGAAACATAAGAGAGAGAGAGAAAGAGAGAGAGAGAGAGAGAGAGAGAGAGAGAGAGAGAAAGAGAGAGAGCGGGTGATGAGGCATGTGGAATCAATGAAGGATTGAGGAGTGGAGGAAGCATGGAGGTAAGCGTAAATATTGAAGTGATTATTGAAGATGGAGGATTCTGAGAGACTTTTCAAAGGATTCAAATGAAATAGACTAAAAGATTCCATTATAAAGGACGAAATGCAAGGACATGCTGCAAACATTGCAATACTAAGGTCTAGGATTTGGTGAGATGGAGGTGGATACAGCCTTAGCTGCACTTCACAAAGCTTAGAGCTAGTCCCTTCAGTCAAGCAGGTCTGTAAGAAGAAGGATCAGGTGGCCCCAAGACAACTAGCCATCAGAGTGACATTAGTTTTATGTGACTCATGCAAATGTCCAGTGTAATGAGAATGGCTACTGAGAGATTCACTATTGAGGAAGCACATGGAGAGGACTAAAGACCAATCAAAATCAACAACATCAGGACAGAAAACTGAATGTCTTAAAGATGCAGCTGAGAAACTACAGTCATCATAGTAAATCATGCTGAAAATCCAATAAAGCTTGTTCCTGAGTATTTCATTTTGTTCTACCAGTCTTGCACGAGGTGCTCTACCAAGTAATGCAGTAGGCATCAGAGCAAATGAGACAGGAAGTGAGCTGATTGCATCAACAACCCATCTGGGCTCACTATGCAAAAATGCAGTGGATACCCAGTCAGGTTGGTGGAAGGTGTTCATAAACCCCAATAATCCCAACAAAGAGCAAGGCCTAGGGTAGTGTGATCCAGTGGTAAGACCATCAGAATCAGAACAGGCTGTCTAGAGCACACAGGAGTGGTCTCTCAGCTATTCAGAGAAACCAAAGAAATAATTTGTTCAAAACACCATAGCTGGTGCAGGGTATTGCTGGTAGAGCAATGTGTTCTAACCGAAGTGAAAGAACACTTTGAGGATTATCAAGTCAAGTCAAATGTGTTTTTATTGTCATTCTTTTATATATATTCTTTTACACATTGGAACGAAATGTTGCTTCTTCAGGACCATGGTGCAACACAGAATTGTACACAAGACTACATTAAGAGCAAATACACAACAGTGTGAGACGAGTGCAAGACAATAAATACAGAGAACAGGACAATAATTACACAGGACAATAAATACACAATATCAGTGAGTTAACTACATTACAGGGGCATGACGTGAAGGTGGCAATCCGCCCAGGCTGCACCATCTCATTTACCCTGCCTTCAGGGATCCACCAATTTGTGTTTTTATGGACAACATACTGTAACAGTAGTTGCGTGAGTACAAGGAACCCACAGGGGCAAAGGTAACAGTCATGAATGAAACCAAAGAGTAGAGGCTACAAAAGAAGAAGCTGGATTGGAAAGGTCCAGCAGAGCAGTGGGGACCAGGACAGCAAGATGCCCAGACAAGATGGAGGCATGTTGTGGACAGGAACATTAATTAGTCTGATCTCTGGATAAGAAAATCACACAGCATCAACTTCACATTCTCCACAATTAATCAAACATTCAATGCTGTAGTTTGGAGGATACACTAGCGTGACCGTAAATGAGCCCTTAAGCATATCCTGAACTGCTCTTCAACAGTCCTTGAAAAAAGGTCTGTATCAATGACTGTCCATCAGGTGCTCTAGATGCTTGCAAGGATTAAGAGTAGTGCAGTTATTAATAGCAGAAATTAATCATGATTTCATCTAAACCACTTTTGTAGGAAAGTTAAATTCCCCTAGCATGTGACCAGACCAGACCTTGTAGGACTCAACAGATATCGTCATGATGGAGGAACATGGTAGAGGCAGATGAACAGGAGGGGAAGAAGTAAGAGAGCCAGATCCACAACTATGATAGACAAGGCTGAATTGATTTTCTTGCCTTTGCAGATAGGGGGTAGGGTTTAGTTTTGTGAAGCAGTCTCTTTGCCAAGCCTATTCTGCACTCCAAGACAAATTGGGAGAAATGCCATCTACAACAACATAGAAGTGGCAAAGAGAGTTTTCAGGTGGCTTTGGATCAAGAGGTCTGTGGGAAGCTGCCCTTAGGGCACAGACTGAGGCCTGATCAATCCTAGTTGGGCTGCCTGGGTGAGGGTGTCTGATGCTGAGAGATCCAAAAGAAGCCCAGGTTGCAGCACTGATGATCTGCCCTGACTTGCATGAGACAATGTATTTATGTAATTACAGAGTGGAAACAATGGCAGGCCAGAAAGCGTACAATGAGTTACAGAATCAGAGCCAGAATAAAAGTTGGAGAAAGTCAGAGAGAAAGACATGATGGAAAGAAAAAAAAAAGAGTTGATCAAAACAACAAAGCATAAAGGGAGATAGAGATGCAGTAATGGATGTGTGTGTTGACGAGAAATAGAAACAAGAGAGAGAGAAAGAGAGAGACAGAGAGAGTGATGGGGAACATGTAGTGAAGGATGAAGGGGTGATGAGAGGAGAATAACATAGAGGAGAGAGTGAATAATGAAGCGATAGAGAGGAAGATTTGGGACAGAGAGACAAATGAGAAAACGAGAGCTGAATGAGGGATGAGGACAGAGAGAGAGAGAGAGATAGAGAAAGAGAGAGAGAGAGGTGTAGTGCAGATTCATAGTATGATAATAGGCAGGAGGCAACTGAGGGAAAGAGGATAGTGGGAGAAGGAGAGGGGGAGAGGGGCATAGCATTCAGAATGACGGAGAACGAGAGGGAGAGAAACGACCGGAAAGCCCTCAGCGATGAGACCATTACATTGTGGATAATAAAGAGGTTCCACTCTGTCATACTGAGCGCAAGACCTCCGTCAGCCTGACCCCAAAGTGTCAACACGTTAATAGCCTGAGTATCAGCCGCATTATGACACATCATACACACACTCATCATTCACACACACACACACACACACACACACACACACACACACACAAAACAAACAAAGAATGAGTGTACCAACATGCAGATATATGATTTCTTATTGTCTCCTTTTCATACCAGGGAGAGGAGGTTGGGGCAGGTTACGACCAGATTGTTGTGTCAGTTGTATGCATCCTCAGAAACAGTGCATCAACTAAAGAATGCAATACCACCATACTGTAAATATTTGGGTAAGTATGCCACAATGACATGCAATGTTTGAACTAGGCAGACATCCATGACAGCAAAAACTAATATCCATGACAACAACCACAACAATAATGGAAAGTTTTGGAAACCTTTTAAACAAAGCATTCTTTGGTTCCATGATGGACCCCATGATCTGGCTATCTCAGATATTTTACTTAGCAGGAGCCAGAGAAGAATCTGACCCACATTTGTGTGGAAAACTGGAAAAGGAGCCTGACTATTGGTGTGGATAATGATATGCAGTGTTGCATACAATAAGTATTCACCCCCTTGAGCTTTTCCACATTTTGTAGTGTTACAACCAGGAAATGAAATGGTCTTCATTTGGATTATGGATTATGGATTTATTTAGACACAAAATTACCCATAATATTGAAAATGGGGAAAATCAATATAGTTTGCAAAATTATTTATAAACAGATGACATAAACGTCATGCAAACTCCCATTTGAAACCTCTAAATTAGTTCAGAAGTCCAGAAGTCACTAAGTCAAGTAAACGAATGGAGCCAACCCATGTACAATTAAAGTGTTACATGAACTCAATATAAGGTTTGATATAGAACAAGCCTAAACATAATTACAACACACACACACACACACACACACACACACACATACAACACACACACACACACACACACACACCACTATCATGTTTTTTTTTGTGTACGTATAATCCAATTAATCAATTTTAATTCCACGTTGTAATACAAACAAATGTGGAAAAGAAAGTGGAACATTTATTCAGTGCTGTGAGAATGTGAAGATGGTCAAGTAGGTTACTTTCAGAGATTCAGACTCGAAAGAGTGTATTTTTCTTTAATTCTGCACGCACAGGGATAATGCTTTGTTCAATAAATAAAGCTACAGGCTTATGGAGTGAGTGCCCCATGTGGAAAAAAAACCTAAGGAAACCCACAGTGCTACTAGAATATTATTTCAGATTGAAACTATGTTTTAACTAAAAGGATTTTGACAGATATTTACAATACTCTGTCCCTCTTTCAGTCCACCTCCTTCATGTTCCCTGTGCTCCATTCTTCTCCCTCTAGCTGATAATCCTATGTTTATATATAGGGCCAATGTGGCTCAGGGCTCCAGAGAAAACAGTGGTATTATCAGTACAATAACAGCCTTAATTAAAAACAGAAGGAGAGGGAGCAAGTCATACGAGTTCACTGGAGTCCATTTCCATCCTCAGTAGCTATTCGAGAGGCTTTCCTGCCTAAGCTCCTCTCCGTAGGGTCCGCAGTCAAGTCAATGATGAACGCACATCGGTGCAGCTTTAATTATGAGCCGTCATCCCAATCAACCTGTGTCTTGCTGAGCTTCTTTCCCGTACAGACTGCCATTTACACCCGCCCCTCGATTTTAGTGACACTTCATTTTTGCTACATCATGTCCGGCTCCCATGAGCGTTTAATGCACTGCGTTGCTTGCTCATTAAAAATTTAGAAAAGGACGTATCAGGAGGACTAATTGAATCTCGAGGCCCTCCCTCGGCGGCGACAGGCTCCTATCTCAGCCCATTAGAGCGAGCCGAGGCTGACAGTAATGGGTGCTATCTACAGCTCCCCCTTTCCATCCCAAGGGAAGGATGCACAGACTGAATGAGGAAGGGATGGAAGCAGCAAGGGACAGATAGCAGGAGAGCAGGTACCAAATACAGTAGCAGTTCCCCTGTAACTCCCTCTCTGTCTGTCTCTCTTAATGCTCCCTAATGCACATGACAGCAAAGATAATACCTCTGATTACAGATGCATCTCTCCTTAATCCAATCAGCCATCATTCTGTCCCCCTCTCCAACTCACAGAGAGAATGGGATGAAGAATTAGCAATAAAGGGAGAACAAGGGGCTGGAGAAAGGAGACTAGACTCGACAGAAATAGAGACACCTCTAGTGAATAAAAATCACGTTCACTGTATGGAGTATGGGTCATCATGACATCATTAATGAGTTAAGTCTCAGTCTCTAGAGCCTTTCATTGCAGAACAGAACCCCATTCATCTTTCTCTCAGACCCAGATCACCCTGCACTGCAATCAGCCAGGAGATCAGTCCAACTAAAGGCCACGCGGTCATAGGTCATGCCCCTCTGTGCATACCACTCAGAGGTCACGTCTCAATGCTGGGACTTATGCCACTGCTGAGGCTGAGATGAAAGTGTGAGCTGAGATGAGGCTGCAGGGTGCAGTGTTCCATGAGCTTCACACTACTAGCTTTTCTCTGTGTTTTTTTTTCTAATGTGTGTGTTCATTTCATTCTCACTTGGGAAAAATTCAAAAGAAACTCCCTATAGATCTCAATCTCAATTCAATTTAGTTTTATTTGTTTTTAACAGTGGACATTGTCCCAAAGCAGCTTTACAGAAATATATAAATTCAGGATATAGATTTTAAATGTATGAACTTATCCCTAATGAGCAAACAATAGGCTACGGGGACAAAGAAAAACTCCCTTAGATGATATGAGGAGCAAACCTTGAGAGGTACAAGACTCAAAAGGGGACCCATCCTCATCTGGGTGACACCGGATAGTATGATTAAAAATAAATCCCTTCTATACAGTGGTGTGAAAAAGTGTTTGCCCCCTTCCTCATTTCCTGTTCCTTTGCATGTTTGTCACACTTAAGTGTTTCGGAACATCAAACCAATTTAAACAATAGTAAATGTATATAAAGGTGAAAAAACAAACCAAGGCTGTGTGAATCCCTAACCTAACACGGGCCCCTAGCACACACGCACCAAGCGGGATACGCAGGTTACAGTTGATTGGCCTCTTGCAGCGATGATTTCGACCGGCCTAAGGCACCACAACACTCAATAGACAGGTCAGGACTTTGCTAGCCCCCAAAGCCTTTTCTCAGCCATTCGCTGGTGGACTTGCTGGTGTTTAGGATCTTTTCTGCAGACCAAGTTCTTTCAGCTGAGTAACGAACAGATGGTGGACTTCTCCTTCAGGACTCTTGGTAACAGCAGAATTCATAGTTCCTTTTACCGGCAAGTCTCCAGGTCCTGAAGCAGCACACCAAAACACTACCACATATTGGTAATTTTTTAGAAATGCAGTGTTCTTCTCACAGATACTTGGACACACACCCCAAGAGTTCCACTTTTCTCACGGTACAGAATGTTGTCCCAAAAGTCTTGGGGATCATCAAGATGTGTTGTGGAGAAATTGAGATGAGCTTTGATGTTCTGTTTGCTCAGCAGTGTTTTCCTTGGAACTCTACATGCAGGCCATTTTGCCCAGTCTTTTCCTGATGGTGAGGCAGACGCTGACCTTAACTGGGCAAGTGAGCTGCAGTTCTTTGGACTTGTTGTGGTGACCCTTGGATAGTCGTCGCTCTCTTGGGGTAATTTGGGTCCCACTCCTGGGAAGGTTCACCACTGTTCCATGTCTTCGCATTTGTGGATAATGGCTTCACTGTGGTTCGCTGGATTCCCAAAGCTTTGGAAATGGCTTTATAACCCTTTCCAGACTGATAGATCTCAATTACTTTCTTTCTCAATTGTTCCTGAATTTCTTTGGGTCTCGGCATGATGTGTAGCTTTTAAGGATCTTCTGGTGGACCTTACTGTGTCAAGCAGCTCCTATTTAAGTGATGCCTTGATTGTGAACAGGTGTGGCAATAATCAGGCCTGGGTGTGGCTAGAGAAATTGAACTCAGGTGTGGACAACCACAGTTATAGTATGTTTTAACAAGGGGGGCAATCACTTTTTCACACAGGGCCATGATGGTTTGGATTTTTTTTCACCTTTAATAATAAACACCTTCATTTACAAATTGCATTTTGTGTTTACTTGTGTTGTCCTTGACTATTGTTTAAATTGGTTTGATGTTCCGAAACACTTAAGTGTGACAAACATGCAAAGGAACAGGAAATGAGGAAGGGGGCAAACACTTTTTCACACCACTGTAACTGTGTACTGCATGGTCAAATAGTGCAATTGTGTAACCAGGAAAATTCATTACAGCTTTCACATGATAAAGACTTGAGTGCAAAGCTGTCTGTGGCAATTGCAGTCCTAAAGCTATCAGAGCAGTTGTAGTCCTAAGCCATCATAGAATAACTGTTCATATGAAATGGTCAAAGCCATCTTTATGGTTTTTAAATGGTACCACCCTCAGTAATATCAATGATCTTTAGGCTCCACCATGTGGGGGCGATATTCATCAGCAGCGAGTGACTTCCAATTGATGAGAATTCCAACCAAAGGGCATGACTTTTACTCATTTTCCATTGATGTGCTTGTGAGAAAGAAAAGACTTTGTGCTATTCGCAGGGATGAGGGTGAACATTTCAATGGGACGAAGTCAGAAAATCCAGCAGTGTGTATGAGACCTGGATCTGCTGCAGTATATACTGTATATACACCATGTAGACACCTCTCCTAATGATTAAGCTCAGGTGTTTCAGCCACTCCCATTGCTAAAAGGTGCATAAAATTAAGCAAGTATCCAAGCAATCTCCATGGACAAACCTTGGCAGTAGAATGGGTTGTACTGAAGAGCTCAGTAACTGTAAACATAGCATTGTCATAGGAGGCCACCCTTGCCACAAGCCAATTTGTGAAATTTCCGCCATGCTATTGTTGCCCAGTCAAGTTTAACTGCTGTTACTGTGACATGGAAGCATCTAGGAGCAACAACAGCTCAGCTACAAAGCAGTAAACCCATGCAAACACAAAGAGTAGAGCTACTGAGTTCTGAAGCATACAGCATAAATTTCACCTATCCTCTATTTTATTACTCACAGCAGAGTTCCAAATTGCTGCTGGACACAACATCAGCACAAGACCTGTGTGTCAGGAGCTTCCTGAAATGAATTTCCCAGGCCGAGCAGCTGCACACATCTACACTTGGCTCTGGAGCAGTGGAAAAACGTTCTCTGGAGTGATGAATCACGCATCACTATCTGGGAGTCTGATGAATCAATCTGAGTTTGGTGAATGCCAGTAGAACACGACCTACTGGAATGCATAGTGCCCAAGGAAAAATTTGGTTGAGCAGGGATAATGGTCTGGGGCTGATTTTCACAATTTGGTCCCCTTCGTTCCAGAGAAGGGTAATGTTAATGCTACAGCATACAGAGACATTTTAGGCATTTGTAGGTTTTGAACATTGTCGCAATTCAATTCGATAAAATTTTATTTGTATAGCGCTTTTTACAATGGTCATTTTCTCAAAGCATCCTTACAGAAATATATAAACACAGTATACAGATTTTAAGTGTGTGAATTTATCCCAATTGAGCGAGCAGGTGACAACAGTGGCAAAGAAAAACTCCCTAAGATGTTTAGAGGAAGAAACCTTGAAAGGAACCCGACTCAGAAGGGAACCCGTCCTCATCTGAGTAATAGCAGATAGTGTAAAAGTAAAGGAAAGTTCATTATGGTTTTATATGTTTGTTGACCTAGTCCACTGTTCAAAGGAGACCCGAGTGCAAATCTACATGTGGTGATTGCAGTCCCAAGGCCGTCACAACAACCGTAGTCCCAGCAATGACAGTGAGAATGTCCAAGTGGAATTGGAGTTGATGAGAACTACATTCAGAGGTAGGGCATCCAAACAGTTCAGGCTGGTCCAGAGAGCAGAAAGGATCAGGATCATTAGCATCTCCATAAAATCATGTGTGGCTTGACAATTTAAAAGACTAAACAGTTTGAGGAAGGCTCTTTCCTCTTCCAGTTTCACTGTTCTGCTGTGCACAAGGAAGGCCATAAAAATCACGGTTTGATGAATTTGGTGTGGAGGAACTCCAGTCATCTGCACAGCGCGTTGACGTCGACTGAGACACAGGCCTCGTCCAACATCCGTGTCTGACTTCACAAATGCTCTGTTGACCAAATGGGCAGAAATTCCCACAGACATACTAAAAAATCTTGTTGAAAGCCTTCCCAGAAGAGAGGAGACTTTTATAGCCACAAAAGGGTGTGTGCGGGGTTAGCTAGCTATTTACTGCCTACCTTAATAAGGAATGTACCATCAATAGACTATTTGGATTTTCTATCATGCTGATCATGCATTTCAGACCCTAAACAATGTTCAAAAGGGCAACCATGATGCTACTACTCATTGGAGTATATGAAGAAATTTCTATATACCAGCGGTCCCCATCCCCCGGTCCGGTCCGGTCATTTGGCACAAGGCCGCACAGAAACAATAAATAACTTACATTATTTCCATTTTATTTACTATCTGGATCTGAAAAATGACCGGATTCTCTCCGTTACATCCTTCTACGACTCACTCTTGACGCATGTCAAGACGCTTGTCTCGGTCACGTGATACGTTGAAACCTTACCATAGAGACCAGAGAGAGTTAGGGGGGAGAGAGGATGTTACGAGGATGTTACGAGGAAATACCCCAGTTTTTATGCCGGTCGTATCATTTTATTTTGTTGTATTTATCCGCCACACCTTAAAGGCCGGTCCGTGAAAATATTGTCTGATATTAAACCGGTCCGTGGCGCAAAAAAGGTTGGGGACCGCTGCTATATACCACATATGCTGGACAAATGAAACCTGTGCCAACATGGCTACCACTAATGCCATTTTGTCTGTGTTTCAAAACTCCAACAGTTAATGAAACGTACATTAAAATTACAATTATACATTGCAAAGCAAAGTGGTGGTGGTTGCATTAATAATTTAATGTGACTAAAATAGTCCAGCACTTTTGTTTATATCACCTGAATAAGTCTTTTTTTAGACTTTTATTTTAATAAAAACAGTCAGTATTTAAAATGAACAATGTTCTTGTTTAGTATATATTGTCATAAATACATTTAAATAAATAGTCCTAGATTAAAGACCAAAAACTGAAGACCCTGCTCTAGATTAAGTAAACATATCTAAAAATAAATAAATAAATAAATAAATAAATACATAAATAAATAAATAACAGAAATGACTTTTAGGGAAAAATAGAAATATTAGAACAACCAGCATTAACTTTATCTACTACAATGGTACTTGAAAGTTTGTGAACCCTTAAGAATATTCTATATTTCTGCATAAATATAACCTAAAACATCATCAGAAGTCCTAAAAATAGATATAGAGAATCCAATTAAACATATGAGACCAGTAAGATTATACTTGGTCATTTATTTATTGAGAAAAATTATCCAACATTACAGATCGTATGCAGAAATGACTGCAACTAAAAATTTCCAGTAACTGTTGATCAGTGCTGCACATCAGCTTGGAGGAACTTTAGAACGTTCCTCATTACAGAACAGCTTCAACTCTGGGATGTTGGTGGGTGAACATGCTTGAACATGAACTGCTCACTTCAGGTCCTTCCACAACATTTCTATTGGATTACGGTCAGGACTTTGACTTGGCCATTCTTTATTCTTCTTTAACCATTCTTTGGTAGAATGAATTGTGTGTTTAGTGTCATTGTCTTGCTGCATGACCCACTTTCTCTTGAGATTCAGTTCACAGACAGATGTCCTTACATTTTCCTTTAGAATTTGCTGGTATAATTCAGAATTCATCAATTCATCAATGATGGCAAGTCGTCCTGGCCCAGATGCAGCAGGCACAAAACATGATACTACCAGCACCATGTTTCACAGATGGGATAAGGTTCTTATGCAGTTTTTTCATTTGTCCAAACAACACTTATTTAAACCAAAAATTATATATTTCGGTCCCATCTATCCACAAAACATTTTCCCAATAGCCTTTTGGCTTGACCTTTAGAAAACTGCAGATGGGCAGCAATCTTCTTTTTTGGAGAGCAGAGTCTTTCTCTGCCATGAACCCTGCCATGTACACTATTGTTGTTCAGTGTTCTACTGATGGTCAATTCATGAACATTAACATTAGCCAATGTGAGAAAGGCCTTTAATTGCTTAGAAGTTGTGACCTCACAGACTATTACACATCTTGCTCTTGGAGTGATCGTTGCTGGTTTGAGTCCAAACACTTGTTTTGTAACCTTTTCCAGCCTGATAAGCATCAACAACACTTTTTCTGAGGTCCTCGGGAATCTCCTTTGTTCATGCCATGATTCAATTCCACAAACGTGTTATTAAATTCAGACTTTAACAGATCCCTGTTCTCACTCGGTCAGTCACACCTGATCGTCATCCCACTGATTGAAAATTTTGTCTCTGATTTCAACTTCAAATGAACTGCTAATCCTAGAGGTTTACATACTTTTGCCACTCAGAGATATGTAATACTGGATAATATTCCTCAATAAATAAATGACCAAGTATAATATGTTTATCTCATTTATATAATTGGGGTCTCTTTGTCTACTTTTGAAAGTACTGGACTTGTGAAAATCTGATGATGTTTTAGGTCATATTTATGCAGATATATAGAAAATTCTAAATTGTTCACAAACTTTCATTCACCAGTGTATATCTTTTGAAAAGTTTAAATTTAAAGAACCAACGAACTATCCAAAGAGGCCCTGAGAAATCCTTTTCCCTAAAAGTCTATAAATTACGTCATTGATTTTATGGGACACCTGCAGTATGCGTGGGGCTTTTAGATAGAGATTTATATTTGAAATGCCAATGGGAACAGCAGTGTTTGTAGAGTTTATATGGGGTTGTAGATTGGGCAAACCACATTTCATTAGATATATGGGTTTAAACTGTGGAATTCAGGATTGTGACCACGGTGTAATTCTGAGATGCTGGAAATCTTCTAAACCACATGACCTGAGCTAGGGTAATAGGGGATTTTTGATGTTTATCAGGATTCTTTTCTATGCTTCCCACTACATCTGTCTCTCTCATACTCTGTGTGTGTGTGTGTGTGATATGGAGCGGTGAACATCTCAACAATTTACAGCACCCTGAAAATCACGGATAACGTCACTTGGGGTATGTGAGTCAGTCTCTGTGTGTGTGTGTGTGTGTGTGTGTGTGTGTGTATGTGAGTGAATTATTATGTGTGATGAGCCCATCTGGACCAGGATCATCATTAAAACACCCTGCAGTGTTTCTGTGTGTCTTTATGTGTGCAATAACACACTCTATACTCACTTATCACACCTTGGCTGTGTGTCATTCTTGTAGATGTCATCACCATGGCGAGGCGAACACACTCACACATGCACTCACTCATCCCAGACAACCACCGCCCACCTCCCATCGTTTTCTGGGGATTCTATGATGTCATGTCTGAGCATTGCCCTGTGTCTGGTGCCCCGCCCCACTCCCCTGGGACAGTAACTAATTTACCAAAGTGCCTGCGTTGTCCCCTCCCCACAACCTCTTTCTCACACTTGATCTCTGACCTTTCCATTATCTGTACCAAGTGACACCTCAGCATGTCACCGCGGTGAGACATCGGTCACCCACATGCTCATAATGGCTACATATCACCTACCATCACTTTGTAATGTGTGTGTGTGAGAGAGCACACATAGTAATAGAAGTGGATGGGTAGAGGGGAACAGTTTGGCGTCTGAGGGTGACTTGTGTGTGTGTGTGTGTGTGTGTGTGTGTGCCTACATAAATGTTTAACACCATATGTCTGAAAGAAAAGTGAGTTATGTTATAAGTGTATACTTCACAGAACTATTTCTTAATCAAGCTGATCAATTACAGAAAATAGCTTTAAATATATATACGTTGTGCCCAAAAGTTTGCACACCCCTTGCAGAATCTGCTAAATCTTAATACTCTTAACAAAATAAGAGGGAGCATAAAAACCCATGTTGTGTTTTATTTAGTTCTGTCCTGAATAAGCTATTTCACATAACAGATGTTTACATATAGTCCACAAGACAAGATAATAGCTAAATTTATTTAAAAAAATTACCCCATTCAAAAGTTCACTTAAACTGCCCACTGTTCTTCAGAAAAATCCTCCAGGTCCTGCACATTCTTTGCTTTTCCAGCATCTTCTGCATATTTGACCACTTTCCAACAGCAGCTATATGATGGCGAGTTCCATCTTTTCACACTGAGGACAACTGAGGGACTCGTACACAACTATTACATCACTTGTTACCTGCTTGTTCTCTGTTGTGTTCTCTTGTCTGACAATGGTGTTACGTTGCAGCAGTCACACTGCTGGGATAGGTTTAAGTATTAAGATGATTTTGCTCAAGGACCTAACGGTAGCATTCTGGCAGTGAGATTTGAACTCTCAAATATCATATTGCCACTGATTCTGCACACGTCCTGACCTTGAAGATAGCTTTACCTGTTGTACTCGTGTCTGCCTGTGTACTGACCTCCACGACAGATTATGATTTTTGGAAAATCTCCAATTAAAAGCCTTTGCACTTGCATCCAACTGCCTCTGGCTCCTCATCATTATAAACAGATGGAAACAGATTTTTTAAATAAATGAGCTTGCGAGTGTGTGTTCCAGTCTCGCCATGACAGAGTGTGTTTGTTTGGCGGGTGCTCTTATGATTACATCATCTTGATGCTTCTCTGCAGATTATTCATAATAGCAGTAGTTGATGAAAACACACAATGGCTAACTGAGTTTTTGGGAAATTTGCTTACAATATGTGCAACATTTGGATGGAAACATATATAATTAATTTTGGCTGAGCCTGGATTCCACTTTAGAGATTATATAGAATTTATTTTAAAAATGTTTGCCATACAAAACATTTTCTGTTTCAAGTATCAGATAAATTGTTGATGCGTGATTTGTTGCAAAAACCTAACATAAATGTTTTTTGCAATTGTAAATTTTGGTGTCATATGACAGGATTTTCTGCACCAATCAAAACACACCAGCAGGAAAAGCAGAGAAGTGGAACTGCTGAGATGTAGATGAGAACCTTTCTTAGTTTCACAGTTGTTGATATACATGTGTAATGTGGTAATGCGTTACGATAATGAATGATAGCTTTTTAGTGCTTTTTAGACTAGTGGCTAACGTTGTGTTTAATGAGCTACATGCATTTTTGTAACTCAAACTTGTTTAAATTGGCAAAAGTGAGTTTATTGATACATCTATTTGCTCTTAGTGATATATAAATAGAAATGCAGGGTGAGTTAATTCAGGTCTGCGTCTGAACCCTCTGAATGGTTTTAGCTAGCATGTTAACATAGGCCAGCTAGTAGCTACTAGTGTGCTTTTCTATACTTTATGCAAAAGGATGCAGTACTACGTCTGGTAGAAAATATTCTTTCGTATGTCGCTCACAATAATGATTTAGTACTGATTTATTATTTTTGCTTGTGGCAGCATTGCCATGACAACAATCATACAGTGTCAATCGGCTTTTTTATAGCTCTAGTTTCTTTAGTTTCTTTTCTATCTTTGACAGTTGTGTCATGCTCTGAATGAACACACCTGACTCTAATATTTAGATGCTTCTACACACTTGATTAGCAGGCTCTCAGCAGGGTGGTGGAGCTCCAGGAGTGAACACAGCACCTGTGATCTAATCATCAGCAATAGAAACGATTTCACATGCTGGGCTTGAGTCAGTGCAATGCTAAGTCACAGTCCTGATTCATTTGGACACGTGGCCACATTGGCTGCCCCAGTTAGACCTTTTGTTTTTTAGTTTAAACTTCATAAGGTTGAAACTAAATGGCCTTGAGCTGTAGATGTAGTTTATATTGCTTTCGTAGATTTTTTGATACCTTCAAGTCCTCCTCAGAAGTTAATCTGTACGTGATTATGATGTAGTGGGTGAATGAGGTGGATTTGGTCAGGGGGAAAATGGACAGTGTGAGTACTTATTTAGCTTTTATAGAATGGTACAGGAATGAGTCCTAAAACCCGCAAATGAGTTAGCCTTTTACCACTTCCGGTTCCACTGTCCTGGAGTCAGTGAGTTTTTTTTAAATGGATTTTTGGTTAAATGCCTGAATGTTTTATTCTACAGTATGAAGTGCATCGGTGATACATCACTCATTATTTTGTTGAGCTTTTATGTGTCTTGAAAAAGAAGGTTGTTAACGAGTGGCTAAATGGGATTACAGAGGTTGTCGGAGACATCACACCAAACAGGAAAACTCATAGGCTACAGCCTTGTTGTGTTTATACTCATGCTCTTGTAAACTATTCCAACTCAAACGTTCTAACATATAGATTTTAAATTTATACTATATTCCAATTGTAATGTTTTTTAAATAAAGATTGAAAGGGTTGTCAGGAGCTTAGCGGTTGTGACGGTGAAGTCATGCAACCATCGTGTAGTTGTTTATAGCCTAAATTTAGCTGAAAAGGGAACAGGACATTGCATGAACTTCATGCTGTGGGAGGCCCCCTCGCATGCAATTGGTATCTGAAGTCTGTGTAAAACCACGCCTATTAATAGGCCTGCTGTGGTCAGGTGACGTTGCATTTCGTGTGTCGTGTGACTATAAAATGGTACCTGTAAAGCATGTCATCAGCTTTTCTTTGTCTGAAGTGAAGACGCAATTTACAGGTATACCCCAGTATAACAAAGCCCTGTTCTCAAGGAACAGGGTTGCATGTGTAACCCAGATGTTCCCTTTCAAAGGAAACTCAACATTGCATGAGTTTCACGCTGTGAGAATGAATATACCCACTCTGTCACACTGAGGTTATGGCATGTTTAAAAAGGTCTGAGCCTAAGGGTCACTGCAAGATCCTTGACCAAACTGTAATACCGAATGAGTGTGTGCAGCATAGACCACCCTACTGCAGCACGCACATCCTGTAAGGGTAACCCTTAAATAAAGCCGTTGAGGAGGCAACCCCCCAAGAGTAAGCCCTTAGAAAATGCAATAGTGAGTGGTTTCACTATCCAAATAGAGATGCGTTTCTTTGACAGAGACCAGAATCTATGAGCTGGTGCCCCTCAGGGCCCAGAACCACAGTTTCCATGGTTTCAGCCGAGGGTGACAAATCAACCCTCAGGCTTGAGACAATAGTTCCCTGCAAACAGGAATCTCCCAGGGAGTGACTTCCAGCAGAGATTATCTCCAGGAACCATATTCAAGTTGGCCAATAATGTGCTACTAGTAGCAGATGTAGACGGTCTTGCTGAACTCTCTCTAGAGCTAGTGGGAGCAGAGTGATTGGGGGAAAGGCGAACAGATGTGACCTCGGCCATGTGTGTACCATGGCTTCCCTCCCTAACCTTTATCTTTGGTGTGTGATGAGTGAGGATGAACAACAGCAGGCAGTGTGTTGTCTCCTCAGAGGTAAACACATCCACTTCTGCTCAGCTGAACCTCTGCCATATTGACTTCACCACTTATGGATATAGCCCCAATCCAGCACTTGCATCAACAGGATGGCTGCTCCCACATTGTGGTTGCTCTGAATGTACATTGCACTCACTGACAAAACTTCCCTTCATCAAGAGAAGAATTAGTTGAACAGGGAGTGCTCATGTAACCCTCCCTGGTGGTTGATATATGAAATCACTGCTGTATTATCTGTCACATTGTGACCTATCAACTGATAAGAAGAATTTAAGCATTAGGAATATGGCCCACATTTATAAGCAATTTATGTACCACACTAGATGAGTACCACATGCCAGTCAGTGAGGGAGGTGACTGACATAACCATCTTGCAATAAAGAGATGCACCTAGAGCTGGGCTGGGCAATCTTATACAGAAAGTGCTGGTGTGGGTGCGGGATTTCATTCCAACCACACCCCTTGTCTGGTAATAAAGGCCACATGGAATTCCACAGAGGTCAGTTCGGGGTCAACTGCTCTATTGTATCTACAATACATCTCTGGGATAGGTGATTGAGTCTCATGGCTTCTCATACCACTGCTATGCTGAAAACACCAAGAGCCATTTGTCCTTCCATCCTGACGATCCATGATCTTTTAGGCAGTATTTTAGGCAGAAGGGTACAGCTCAGCTGGTAGAGCGCTTGCTTAGCATGCACGAGGTAGCAGGATTGATGCTCACATTCTCCAAGTTCTGCTCTCAGTGTCACAAACCATCCCCAAAAGCATTTTAGGGACAGCTGCAAACATTCATGCATTTTTCAACTAAGCCAATCATCTTACACCCTGTCCAGAAATGTGGAGATTCTCTATTACATGAAGGGGATTAGCTCAGATGGTAGAGCGCTCTCTCAACATGTCAGAGGTAGTGGGGTCGATGCATGCATCTTCCAAATACTGCTCTCTTCTCAGTGTAAAAAATTATTCATGAGTACCTTTATAGGAACGGTTGCACGCATTCATGCATTTCAACTAAGCCAATCATCTTACACCCTGTCCGATAATGTGGAGATTCTCCATTGCATGAAGAGGGATTAGCTCAGAAGGTAGAGATGGTAGTGGGATCCATGCCCGCATCCTCCAAATACTGCTCTGTTTTTAATGTCAAAAACTATTCCTGAGTACCTTTTGAGGAACAGCTGCACACATTCATGCATTTCAACTAAGCCAATCATCTTACACCTTGCCCGGTAATGTGGAGATTGTTGTGATGCATGAGGGGGTATTAGCTCAGATGGTAGAGTGCTTGCTTTGCATGCAAGAGGCAGTGGGATCGATACCTGCATCCTTCAAACTTCTTCAAATCCTACTGCTATGTTCTCAATGTCAACAACTATCCCTAAAAAAATTTGAGCAACAGCTGCACACATTCAACCTATTAAACTCAGCCAATCATCTTACACCCTGTTCATTAATGTAGAGAGTCTCCATTGCACATAGGGGGATTAGCTCAGATGGAGTCTCTGCTATGTTAAAGGGGATTAGCTCAGATGGTGGAGCACTCGCTTAGCATGCGAGATGCAGTGGGGTCCATGCCTGCATCCTCCAAATACTGCTCTGTTCTAATTGTCAAAAACTGTCCAGGGATCCATTTCACTAACAGCTGCAACCATTCATGCATTGTTCTTGCCGACAGAGGCATGTCTTTTATTCATTTGATTATCTTGTCTTTATCCAAAAAGTCATCAAAAAGTTCATTGGCAACATCAAGCATGAATGTTTTGGCATACTCCCCATCTGTGAATGGCTTTCCGTTTCTCACAATTGCTAAAGCACCAGCAAAGCTAGCTGAATTCCAGTCACCTTCTTGGGTCCAAACACGGAGTTGCTGCTGACTAGGTTGCACTCTGCACAGTAGCTCTTGACATGCTTTCTTCCTGCTGTCCCCCGCAGAATATTTCGTTGCAAATGTAGTATGGCGTGTGTTGAAGTGCCGCTTTATATTTAACCGTTTCATTGATGCAATTTTATCATTGCATATCAGACACACTGCAGAACCTGCTCTCTCCACAAAGGCGAATTAATCTGTCCATTCCTGCTGAAAAGTACGATACTCGATATTTTTTCTTTTAGCCATCTTCTTCGATAAAATGGTTTCTGCAATTAGCTAGCTGACTACTTGATTAAAAGGAGGGAAGTTTACTTCCTGACCTCACAATGACCCGTGTACGTTATGTATTATCCAATAAAAATTTGGTGTTGTCCTGGAGGACAGCTGTGATTGGCTCCAGCCACCCGCAACCATGAACATGAGTGGTAGGAAATGAATGAATTGAAATACATGAGAATGTTTTATATTTTTAATGTTATTATTTTTTTAAATTAAAGATTTGTCTGCAAGCCAGATGCAGCCATCAAAATAACCATATCTGGCTCACGATCTGTAGGTTCCCAACCCCTGGTGTAGGGCGATTAGCTCAGATGCTAGAGTGTTTGCTTACCACGCGAGAGGTAGCCGTATCGATGCCTGCATCTTCCAAATACTGCTCTGTTCTCAGTGTCAAAAAGTATCCCTTATTACCTTTTTAGGAACAGCTGCACACATTCATCAATTTCATCCATCCATCCATCTTCTACCGCTTACTCCTTCATCCGGATTGTGGGGGAACCTGGAGCCAATACATTCATTCATTTCAACTAAGCCAATCATTTTACACTGTGTCAGGAAATGTGGAGATTCTCAATTATGTGATGGGGGATTAGCTCACATGGTAGAGTGTTTGCTTCACATGGCAGGATAATACCTGCATCCTCCAAATACTGCTCTGTTCTCAGTGTCAACAACTATCCCTAGAACCTTTTGAGGAACAGCTGTACACATTCATCCCAGGCACCATTTTAATAACAGCTGCACACATTCATGCATTTCATCTTACACTCGGTCCGGTAACGTGGAGAGTCTCTATAGCATGTAGGGGGATTAGCTCAGTTGGTAGAGCGCTCGCTTAGCTTGTGAGAGGTTGCGGGATCTATGCCTGCATCCTCCAAATTCTGCTCTGCTCTCAGTGTCAAAAAATATCCCCGGAACCATTTCACTAACAGCTGCACACATTCATGCTTTTCAACTAAGCCAATCATCTTACACCCTGTCTGGTAATGTGGAGATTCTCTCTTGCATGAAGAGGGATTAGCTCAGAGGGTACTGATGGTAGTGGGAACCTCTGGTCAGGGCCAGTCTAATTTTAACTTCTCAACTGCCCTAGTGATCACTTCAAGCAGCTCTTTAAAGAACTGAGAGCTACTCTCTGTTCTTGATGCACTGGCTTCCATCTCTCGCTCCTCAGAGTTAGAGAGGGTGGATTGACTCTCCATACCGAAGGGAAAAGTGCTTCGTGAGCTCCAAAATCCGGAAAGCTGGATTTGGAGAAAAGAGCAAGAACAGATCTCTGGTTCCCCCTCCAGATCCATACGGGACTGCCAGGATTTGAGCTGGCTGGCTGCCTTGACAGTGGCCAGCACTGGAGTTCCAAAACCCATCTCACTTCGGCTGAGAAGCGTGAGAGCCGGTAACAGAGCCGCTTCTTTGTGAAGCATTCACAATGAGTGCAGTCAACCCCCTTGAGGGCTGCTGCAGCATGCTCCACCTCCATACACTTCCATACACATCCCCCTCTGTAATAAAAGAAGTGCAGGGAGTAATACACTTTCTGAACTCTCTATGGCTCATTCTGTTTGCACAGGATAGTGACATAACCCAGCCATGCAGGGTTACTCCTGCATGCCGGTCCTAAGCCCGGATAAATGGGGAGAGTTGGGAAAGACCTGGCGACCTACCCTAGAAAACCATCGCCATGAAAATTCATGGAAAGTCTCTCACATGTTTCAAATATGGTACCGAATGGTAGGCCACCCAGGCCAGTAGGTATCCAACAAGCGACTGGGGAAGAGCAAGGGTCATTTACGAGTAATCTTGGATTCTATGACGCAAATGGGGGAAATTCTTCGGGAAGCCCAGATACTGATGCTGCCTGTGATGAAAGAAATCATCTGCGCTGCACGAAAATGTATAAGTTCTCAACATGGAACGTCCGCTGAATGAATCAAGGGAAATTTGACATCATCAAGCGAGAAATGGTCAGACTCAACATAGTTTTGCTTGGAATCAGTGAATTACACTGGAGAGATAACGGCCACTTCCAATCGGACGATTTTTCAGTGTATTATACCGGGCAGCAAGAACATTGAAGAAACGGCATGGCTCTCATAGCACATAAGAACATCGCCCATGCAGTCGAGAGCTACACCACCATCAACGACCGCATAATGGCCATCCGTATTCGTGGAAAACCGCTAAATGTCACGGTTTTTCAAGTCTATGCTCCAACAACAGATGCTACAAAAGATGAAAGAAAACGCTTCTATGCCAAAATCGAGGAGACACTGGAACAGATGCCCAAAAAGGATATAATTTACGTCATGGGCGATTTTAACGCAAAGGTCGGGTTTCAGGAAGAGGCGAACATCATAGGCCAGTGTGGATTGGGCAAAAGGAATGACTCTGGTGATCGTTTTGTTCAATTCTGCCATGAAAACCATCTCAGGGTCTCAAATACATGGTTCATGCAACCAAAACGCCGCCTGTACGCCTGGACAGCCCCCAATGGACAGCATTTATACTGCTTAGCAATGAAGACAAACAACCGGACGAATCGTGGCAGGAATTCCAATCCACCATTATCAAAACAGCGCAGGAACATATACCATACAAGAAACTAGAGAAAAGGAGCAAGTGGCTGTCGGCAGAAACCATCAAAATCGCCAATCAAAGAAGAGCAGCCAAAGCTGCTGGGGACCGAATCGAGGCAAGGAGGTTAAACGCAGAATTTCAAAGGGCAGCAAGGAAAGACAAAGAAGCACACTGGGATCAGCAATGCAAGCAGATGGAGGAGGACTTTTGAAAAGGTCACAGCAGAAATCTCTTTGCCCAGGTCAAGAAAATTCGAACTCCTTTTACTGCTCGCAAAGGAGCAATCGAAGACAAGAGCGGGAAGGTCCTGACTGGTCAGAAATACATCAGAAGCAGATGGCAAGAATACACGGAAGAGTTGTATGCTAGCACAAACGACCCCGAGCCTTCCCACGACGTCCCCGTGGAAATGGAGCCAGGTATCCTGGATGAGGAAGTCGTGTAGGCGCTGAAGCAGTTACCAAACAATAAGGCACCTGGTATTGACTGCATCTCAGCAGAAATGTTGAGGCCTGTTCCAACAGTCATTATAAGAGAGATTTGCCAGAAGATCTGGGAAACAAGCTGGTGGCCAAAGAATTGGAAGAGATAAGTATTCATCCCACTGCATAAGAGAGGTGACGCAAGGGACTGTTGCAACTACCGTACAATTGCCCTGATTCCTCATGCGAGCAAAGTCCTTTTGAAGATCATAGAGCAACGCCTGAACCCAATCATTAAAGCTGAACTACCTGACTCGCAAGCTGGGTTCAAACGAGGTCATGGTACCCGTGACCATATCACAAATCTGCGATGGATTATGGAGAAATTGTCATGAACATCAGAAAAACATCTACATCTGCTTCATCAACTAAAGTAAGGCTTTCAAGTGCATCGAACACGATAAGCTATGGAAGGCCCTGCAAGACCTGGGAGTGCCAGTGCACCTGATCCAGCTGATAAAATCTTTATATAAAGACCAAGAAGCAACTGTTCGAACACAATATCGAGACACTGAGTGGTTTAAGATCAAGAAAGGTGTACGACAAGGCTGTTTTCTGTCCCCTTCTCTTTTCAATCTCTACGCAGAAATGATCATGAGGAAATTAGATCTGGAAGAATCGGAAATCGGCGTGAAGATTGAAGGTAGAAATATTAATAATCTCCGCTATGCGGATGATACAACATTACTGGCGGAAACGGAAGATGGCCTCATATTAAGAAACACCTCATATTAAGAATCAAAAAGGAAAGTGAAAAGATGGGTCTCCACCTCAACATCAAAAAGACAAAGATCATGACAACAGCTGGAAACGGACCAGTCAAGATAACCATCAATAGTGAAGAGATTGAATGCATCAAAATTTTCTGTTTCCTCGGATCCATGATCGACCGAACTGGAGACTGTGGCCTTGAAATCAGGCGACGAATTGTGTTAGACCGTAGTGCGATGCTGAGCATGCACCAAATCTGGAGGAGCAAAGACATCAGCCTCACAAGCAAATGCAAAATGGTCCATGCTATTGCGTTCCCCATATTAATGTATGGGTGTGAAAGCTGGACCCTGAATAAAGAACATGAAGACGAGGCCGCCAAAGAATGCGGTAGCTCGACACAATCAAAACGGACACTGGCTTGGGCATAGAGCAGCTGAAGGGGAAAGTCCGGGACCGGAAAGCATGGCGAGAGATGGCCTATAGAATTGCCGAGAGTCGGACTCGACTGACCGGATAACAGCAAAAACAACATATAATACTGACTCATTTATGACATTGATTTAGTATATTTTTCGCACCATTTGTTTTTTATCATTGAAAGAAATAATGCAACTCGTTTTTTTTCTTTCTTTTTTTATACAATCACTCACCAACCAGATTATTAGAAAGCCCTTAATCTGTCCATTCTGTGATGCTTTTCTGCTCACCACGGTTGTAAAGAGCGGTTATTTGAGTTACTGTAGCCTTCTTGTCAGCTTGAGATAGTCTGGCCTTTCTCCTCTGACCTCATTAACAAGGTGTTTCTGCCTGCAGAACTGCCGCTCACTGTGTATTTTCTCCCTCACCATGCTATGAAATTCTAGTGTTATCCGTAAAAGTCCCATATCAGCTGTTTCTGAAATAGTTATTTTTTTTAACAAAAGAATGACATCCCCTCGAAATTGTACTCTGTAACTTTCCACACATGGCTGTGTTGACTAGCTTAGCTAGTTAGAGTGTTATTGGGTTTTCTTCTGCTCCTGTGTGTTTGAGGGGGTGTGACATCATCAATGGTTACAAACAGAATAAAAGGGACTATTGTTTTTTAGATCTAAATTCATCTACACGAAGAAGAGGAAGATAAAAAAGTGACTGGAGAGAACCTGTATGAATTTCTTATAGAATGATGAAAGTGTGTGTGTGTGTGTGTGTGTGTGTGTGTGTGTGTGTGTGTGTGTGTGTGTGTGTGTGTGTGTGTGTGTGTGTGTTAGTTAGTTAGTTAGTTACTGGGGCTCAGGTGGATCTTGCCCTAATCATAAAAATGAGGCCATGATGATTCATGGCCTGATTTCAACCAGGAATATCAACAAACTGGGCACAGAAAACAGACAGAACAAAAAAAAAAAAAAAAAAAAAAAAAAAAAAAAAATGAGAGAGAGAGAGAAAGAGAGAGAAAAAAAAAAAAAAAAAATTGTTGAAACAGATAATCAGAAGTGGAGTGGAGGGATTTGAATCTCTTATGAATCCACACACACTGCTCGTGACCTTGGGTAAACACAAGTTGGGGAAAATGGATGTGATGAGAAACAGGGGAACGAGGGATAGAGATAAAGAGAGAAAGAGCGAGGCATGATGGAGGAAGATGAAGTGGAGTGGCCAGAGCCAGAGGGAGGCCATCAGCCTGTGTGTTTCAGGTCTCTGTGGTTAATGGACTCTGTGGGTGAGAGAGAGTGAAAGAGAGGGTGAGAGAGAGAGAGAGAGAGAGGTGAGAGGAATGAGTAGATCCATTACTGTAATGGCATGATGCCCATATTAATTACGCAACTGTAATAAACAAAGTAATTTCAGCTTGTTTCTATCCAGCCTCCTCCTCCTCTCCTAGATATTTGTGTGTGTGTGTGTGTGTGTGTGTGTGTGTGAGTGAGTGAGTGAGAAAGAAAGAGAGAGACTGAGGTATCTCTGTAGGCCTCACTTAATAGAAACACAAAAAAATGGGTCAATAACGAATAGAACACTGCCTAGTTTCAGAAAACATCCTTGTGCTACTCACGTGTGTGTCTTGGAGCTGTTCTTCAATATCCCATTTCTTCATCTGTCACTCTCCCTCACACATCTCTTGTTCCCTCCCTCCTGCTCATTCTCAAAGGTTTCCCAGTGCAACGTCTGCTACGCTTCAGTGACAGCAGCTCATGTCCAGCTGCACCCAGAGCTCTCTCACAGTACCAGACCCTGCACTTCAAAGGCCATTTCAGCTGTGGGGGACACGATGCCAGATTGGGTGGTTTCCCTCCCAAATGAGTTTCTTTTCCACTGGGCTGAAACAAAATAACTTGGGGCTATGGATATAATTGTGCTACTTTTGTTGATTATTTATGGGCACTATCATTTATACAGGTCTGACACGTATTTGCCAAAAGTTACAGTTTGAAATCTAACTGGTATGTAAATGGTTAATGATATTGGTGAAATAAAGTGTGTGTGTGGGGGAGGGGGAGGGGGCTGGGGGGGTGAGCAAATTGGATGATCTGAGGATTGCTGACAAGTTGAGACAGACACTATTCCATGTTATTTATAAAAATATTACATTGATATCATTCCTCCCAAAAATCTGTTAATACGGAACAAAAGCAAACTGCTAAGATTGAAAATGAAAATGCCATAATTACCTAATATTCAATCAGCTTCTTGTTGCTAAGCGGTTTCACTTTGATGATGTCACACAAGCTGTTTGATGATGTTTCACAGGCAGTCTGTGATTGGGCATTCCATTTTTATTTATTTATTTATTTATTTTCTTTTTAATGAAAGATTCTGTCAGGTCCAGTTCTCCAACCAGGCCAGCCTAGAACTATTTCATCAACATTAATTGAAAACTACTTCAACAGTTTGATGTTCTAGAACTACTTCTGTTGGTCTCTTTTCTAGAACTGCTTCAACTGCTCAGTATTCTAAAATTACTTTAGCCAAACCACTAGAGAGCTGGAACTGCTACCACTATTTTAGCTGCTACGCATCTTATGACTATTTTAGCTTTTCCATATGTTCCGAACTACTTCAGTGGTTCTGTGTTCTAGAACTATTTTAGCTGCTCAGTATTCTAGAACTACTTCAGCAGTTGAGTATTCTATAACTATATTAGCTGCTGTTCGGGGTTCCCGAACTGCTTCAGCTGCTCAGTATTCTAGAACTACTTCTACGAACTGCTTTGTATTCTGTGACTACTTCAACTTTTCATGGTTCTTGAACTGTTTTAGCTGCTTAGTATTCTATGACTACTTCAGCTGTTCAGTTTGTAGAACTGCTTCAACTGTTCAGGGTTCTAGAACTATTTTTTCCAACTCAGTATTCTAGAACTATTTTTGCTTAGTATTCTATGACTTTCAGCTGTTCAGGGTTCTAAAACTGCTTTGGCTGATCAGTATTATTGAACTATTTCAAGTGCTCAGTATTCTAGAACTGCTTCAAATGATCAGTATTCTAGTACTAATATTATCTGCTCAGTATCTTATGACTCCTTTAGCTGTGCAGTATTCTAGAACTACTTCATCAGATGACTGTTCTAGAACTATTTAAGTGTTCAGTGTTCTATGATTTCTTCAGCAGTTCAAGAGCAGAAAGCAGAAATAATTTGCTTAAATACATCTCGGGAATATTTGATCTTGACTGTGTGTAGAAAACAAATGTCTACTTTAACTATATTGAGCGTCTCCAGTTAATTACATATATATATATATATATATATATATATATATATATATATATATATATATATATATATTTATTTATTTATTTATTTATTCAACTGATTTATGAATGACACCACTAAAAAACAATTTGCAGCTAACTCTTAAGTCAGAAACTTGTCTCCGATAAGATAAGATAAGAAAATAACGTTTATCTCTCTTTTATTATTGATCTTTTTATTAATAAAATAACGTTCCTATATTTTTTAGAAATAACCGTTAATGTATTTATTATCATTTAAAAAAATTTTTTTTAGCTAACTAGCTAACTGCTTATGCAAACTTAGCAAAGGCATGTTTGGAAGCTGACCACAGCATTATTGATGCTGGGTTGAGATAGATGATTAAGTCATTGTACTTTACTAAATGTGTTTTTGTTCTGTAAACAATCTTCTCAGAAATCCTGTCGAGTTAGCTCGAGTCAGCTAGCTAGTCTGGAGTGAGTTACTAGCTGTGCACTGAATACTACAGTGAAGTTAAGTAAATTATTGAACAATATGACAATTAAGACTCCAAATTCTGTCAGAAAGCATAACATATTCTGCTTCACTCAGTGAAGTTTACAAAATTTTCAAATCCGTATTTGGTTAGCAAACATTACCACAGTCTTAAAAAGTACAGCCTTTATAATGAGCTTGTGCTGCATGGATATCATTTCCGGGGTTTAGCTTGTTTTGTCCATGTTTACATGACTCGACTGTAAAATGCCATCAAAGTATGGGGAAAAAAATCTGTCCTGATACAGACATCAAATAAAAAAAAAAATCATCAGAATTTTTTTTTATTCAGGGAGAAAACAAAATAATATCACATCATGAATCTCAAAGACTGTCATACACAATATGAGACATGATTAGACATTTATTTATTTATTTGTTTTGCAATATTGATGCTAAAAGCTTGAGTAGTATCAGCTTATATTGATACCCATCTGGGATGTGTGTGTGTGTGTGTGTGTGTGTGTGTGTGTGTGTGTGTGTGTGTGTGTGTGTGTGTATACAGGTGCTGGTCATATAATTAAAATATCATCAAAAAGTTGATTTAATTCATTAATTCCATTCAAAAAGTGAAACTAGTATAATGTATACATTCCTTACACACAAACTGATATATTTCAAGTGTTCATTCCTTTTAATTTTAATGATTATATCTGACAACTAATGAAAACCCCAAAATAAGTATCTCAGAAAATTAAAATATTACTTAAGACAATACTAAAAAAAAGGATTTTTAGAATTGTTGGCCAACTGAAAAGTATGAACATGAAAAGTATGAGCACTCGTGGCATGGAGTCGATCAGTCTGTGGCACTGCTCAGGTGTTATGACAGCCCAGGTTGCTCTGATAGTGGCCTTCAGCTCTTCTGCATTGTTGGGTCTGGTGTATCGCATTTCTTCTTCACAAAAAGATTTTCTATAGGGTTATGGTCAGGCGAGTTTTGCACTGTGTGCAGGTGCCAAGTCCTGTTGGAAAATGAAATCTGCATCTCCATAAAATTGGCTCTAAAACTTCCTGGTAGACGCCTGCTTTGACCTTGGACCTCAGAAAACACAGTGGACCAACACCAGCAGATGACATGGCACCCCAAACTATCAACTGTGGAAACTTTACACTGGACTTCAAGCAATGTGGATTCTGTGCCTCTCCTCTCTTCCTCCAGACTTTGGGACCTTGATTTCCAAAGGAAATGCAAAATTTACTGTCATCAGAGAAAATAACTTTGGACCACTCTGTGGCAGTCCAGTCCTTTTTGTCTTTAGCCCTCTTTGTCTTTATTTTTGATGATATTCTAATTATATGACCAGCCCGTGTGTATATATATATATATATATATATATATATATACAATACGTACAAAATCAGCAGGGATCAAATACTTTTTTCCCTCACTATATATATATATATATATATATATATATATATATATATATATATTTATATATATATATATATATATATATATATATATATATATATATATATATACAGTGAGGAAAAAAAGTATTTGATCTCTGAATTTATATCCCACAAAGAAATGATCAGTCTATAATTTTAATGGTAGGTTTATTTGAACAGTGAGAGACAGAATAACAACAAAAAAAATCCAGAAAAACGCATTTCAAAAATGGTACAAATTGATTTGCATTTTAATGAGGGAAATAAGTATTTGATCCCTCTCAATCAGAAAGATTTGTGGCTCCCAGGTGTTTTTTATACAGGTAACGAGCTGAGATTAGGAGCACACTCTTAAAGGGATTGCTCCTAATCTCAGCTTGTTACCTGTATAAAGGACACCTGTCCACAGAAGCAATCAATCAATCAGATTCCAAACTCTCCACCATGGCCAAGACCAAAGAGCTCTCCAAGGATGTCAGGGACAAGATTGTAGACCTACACAAGTCTGGAATGGGCTACAAGACCATTGCCAATCAGCTTGGTGAGAAGGTGACAACAGGTATTGCGATTATTCGCAAATCGAAGAAACACAAAATAACTGTCAATCTCCCTCGGCCTGGGGATCCATGCAAGATCTCACCTTGTGGAGTTGCACTGATCATGAGAACAGTGAGGAATCAGCCAGAACTACATGGGAGGATCTTGTCAATGATCTCAAGGCAGCTGGGACCATAGTCACCAAGAAAACAATTGGTAGCACACTACGCCGTGAAGGACTGAAATCCTGCAGCGCCCGCAAGGTCCCCTTGCTCAAGAAATCACATATACATGCCCGTCTGAAGTTTGCCAATGAACATCTGAATGATTCAGAGGACAACTGGGTGAAAGTGTTGTGGTCAGATAAGACCAAAATGGAGCTCTTTGGCATCAACTCAACTCGCCTTGTTTGGAGGAGGAGGAATGCTTCCTATGACCCCAAGAACACCATCCCCACCGTCAAACATGGAGGTGGAAACATTATGCTTTGGGGGTGTTTTTCTGCTAAGGGGACAGGACAACGTCATCGCATCAAAGGGACAATGGATGGGGCCATGTTCCGTCAAATCTTGGGTGAGATCCTTCCCTCAGCCAGGGCAGTGAAAATAAGTTGTGGATGGGTATTCCAGCATGACAATGACCCAAAACACACGGCCAAAGCAACAAAGGAGTGGCTCAAGAAGAAGCACATTAAGGTCCTGGAGTGGCCTAGCCAGTCTCCAGACCTTAATCCCATAGAAAATCTGTGGAGGGAGCTGAAGGTTTGAGTTGCCAAATGTCAGCCTCGAAACCTTAATGACTTGGAGAAGATCTGCAAAGAGGAGTGGGACAAAATCCCTCCTGAGATGTGTGCAAACCTGGTGGCCAAATACAAGAAACGTCTGACCTCTGTGTTTGCCAACAAGGGTTTTGCCACCAAGTACTAAGTCATGTTTTGCAGAGGGGTCAAATACTTATTTCCCTCATTAAAATGCAAATCAATTTATAACATTTTTGACGTGCGTTTTTCTGGATTTTTTTTGTTGTTATTCTGTCTCTCACTGTTCAAATAAATCTACCATTAAAAATATAGACTGATCATTTCTTTGTCAGTGGGCAAACGTACAAAATCAGCAGGGGATCAAATACTTTTTTCCCTCACTGTATATATACTAAGCTTTAAATGATGTTTTAAACAGAATCACTTAAAATACAGGGGACATATGTAGCAAATATAACAATGTATATAGTATATAATCAAGTATAAATATTATCTAAATATAATTTATAAGTACAAATGTATACTGTATTTATAAGTATAAAATCAGTCCTAACAAAATACAAATACAATCAATCCTCTTGTAATATGTAAACATTTCCAGTTCCAATAATAATAATAACTTTTCAAAAATGTAAATCTTTTCTAGGATCAGTTAAAATGTGTTCTATTCCCCCTGTAATATTTCATTTTTGCTACAGATTGTCAGTATTGAATGGGTACCATCTCTAATCATGATAAAGCCTAATAGCGTAGGTTTGTGAGCAAACTAGAATCTTAACAGTATTGTTGCATTTAAGAAGGCTGTTTGATGATTTATTGTCTACAAAAAGTTACTTTTTTATATTTAGAAAAACATCATTTTTGTTTATTATTTAAAAAAATTAAATGAAAATAATTATATAAATAATCTTTTTTTTTTTTTTTTTTACATTTTTAATAATAGAAATATATCACGGCATCTCAGAAAAGTGTATTGTGACATAATTTGTCACAAACTCAAAGTAATATTGAAATAACACGTAGCTCCATCTTTGATTGGGATTGATTAAAAAATATATATACCTTCTTGCTCCTGTGTGCCACAGACATTTCTTTAGATGGTCTTTGCTTTCACAGCTAGTTGTGCTGGCTCAGTGGTTAAGGCTTTGAGTTCGGAAGGTTGCATGCCAAAATCCCAGCAGCTCCAAACTGCTCTGCTTGTGTCATTGAACAATAACCTTCAGCTCAGACGTATCCAGCATCACCCAAATTAGCAAACGTTTTGAATAATTTTATACTTTTTAAAATATTACTGTAAAATCTACAGCATTTTTTTACAGTGTGTGTGAGACTCAGACACAGTGTCAATCATAAAGACTCAATGACCCTGTGTGTACAATCCATCACAAGTCGCCTACAGACTCACAGTCTATAGACTACACAACATTTGGGATTGAAAATAGTCAGTTCAATCTGACAACCCGCACCCGAGAATTGCTGCCATTCCGAAAACCTGCCGCCTGTCTCTGCCTGTGCGCCTCAGGCACTTTCTTCGCTACACCGAATAAGATGAGGCGATCAATTAAACGAACCAAAAGGATCGATTCGACTGAACACAGCTGCTGTAACTGCCGCAGGGTTCCATATTTATGGACTGAGTTTATTAAAATGAGGAACCGGCGCACGAGCGTGGCGGCCTGCGTGGGCGCGTGGCAGATTTTGGGAGTGTAACAGAAACGGACCGTGTCAGAGCTTTCCAAAACGCTGAGTTCAAAAATTGTAAAAGCACAATCTGTCATGATGCTATAGGCTACTTAAAGGTGTAGTTTTTCATTTTTGCTGCAATCATGTATCAATTTCAATTGGTTCTAAGTCAGTTATTATTGATATTAATTGACCATAAATTTCATATTCTCGAAAAAGTCGAAAACGGACAGTGTGTAAAAATGAAATAATTCGTATTTGCACATTGCTGCATAAGGGAGTCTTCACGCTGGTAGTTCAGTCTGAAACAGAGCACGGTTTGCATGAAAAATTTATAATGTGAAAGCTGTTAGGAGGACCAAGAAGCGCACCGTGATACTACCTGTACACTCTTAAAAAGAAAGGTTCCAATTAGAACCAATAAGGTTTTTTCAGCCTGATGCCATAGGAGAACCCTTTTAAGTTGCACAAAGAACCTTTTACTTTCAAGTTATTTAGAGAACACTCTATTTATTGGTGCTTTAAAGAACCCAGAAATGGTCCTCCACAGCAGTGCCACAAGAAGCCATGTTATCATAAGTTCTCTAAAAAAAGCCCTTAGTGCTTTAAGGAACCAAAGTTAGGTTCTTAAGAGTGATGCAGGAGAACCTTTGCCAGGCCTACAACGAACCTTATATGGTTCACTTTAACCTGTTATGGGATTATACCTTGAAGAACCAATACAATGATCTGAAGAACCTATAATAGAGCATGAACTTCTTTAATCTCCACAGAGCCATATAGCTCAACTCAAGAACCCAATGCAATAAAAAAGCTTCTTGACAAGAAGAAGGTTATTTGTATAACCTATGGTGCTGTAAATAATCCCTTAAAGAACCTTCATTTTTAAGAGTGTTGAAGGTTGTCTGAGTTCAGTTGCACTGGAATGAGTTCGGTTGCACTGGAACTGTACCATGATTCCCATGAATGTGAACGCAACTCGTACTCGGGCGGGTACGCATTTGTATGACCCCATGTGAAGCAGATCAGCCAGGTTTATTTGTGCAGGAGCACCAGTTATGCCAGCAGCATTATAATTCACACACTCACTACGTACATCTGGAAGATTTAAAAGTAACATCTCTAGACGGCACTGCAGAGCCAGGTCTGCCAGGTTTCCAAGTCAAACTATAAAATGTTACATTTTATACACAGTGACATTAAACACACTGATGAGCTGTCCCTCATCATGACTGTTGTCATGTTTCAAATTGAAAACTCTAACCTTACATGTGAAAGTATTTTCTAATGGAGAAAAGCCAAAAGACGCACACAAATGAGAACTTTCGGAAAGTTTAAAGATTTTCAAAATTTTAATACTAACTGTAATAAGTAAACTGCTTAGTGTATGCGATTGAACAGACAATGCTTTTTTGTTCTGTATTGGTAGAGAGATGGGAAAATTTTAGCCTTTTTGGTTTATTACACCAATGTAGTGTAAGGATAGTAAAAAGTCCAAAATAACATGCACTCTATTCATCTAAATAAGATGTATCTGAATGTGACCCAAAAAATATTAACACAAAAAAACTCTCTTTAATATTCATTTTTAAAATGAATGAATGAATGAAACAAAAGAGTAGATGCGGAGTTTCTCTTATGACCCCATTTGTAAAATAGCTTGAGAAGCCCTGAGTTACATTCTCACAACACGCACTCCACCAAATGTGCATCATGATTATGTCATCATTAACTGACAATGTTGACAATTAAAACATAACATTTAAAGATGAATGGATGGAGAAGTGAGTGTAGTTTCAATACAGACGTCTACTTCTATATTTCAGTGTTGTAATATCCCTTGTTACACTGTCATCACTCTGTCATTGAATATCTCCATCTATCGTAATAAAATTAACAATTACCTCTAGCCTTTCTGCATTTCAAAAACATACCCACTGCTACTTTCAATTTCATTGTTGTAGACAGTGTTGGTTTAAGACTTTACTGTTTAATTGATGTAATACAGCTTTACATACAACTACAGTGCCCTCCACTAATATTGGCACCCTTGGAAAATATGAGCAAAGAAGCCTGTGAAAAATTGTCTATATTGTTAAACCTTTTGATATTCTGTTTAAAAAAATCACAGAAATACTCTGCTCTGATGGATATCAAACATTTGCAAACACAACACAGGTTTATCAAAAAATATATTTGCTAAATATATGTGTGTGCCACAATTATTGGCACCCCTATGAATTCATATGAAAAAAAAATATTTGAAGTATGTTCTCATTCATATTTTACATTTTTTTAGTACACCTGGGTGACTAGGAACAAGCAATTGTTCAACCATGACTTCCTGTTTCACAGGGGTATAAATATGAGGTAACACATAGGACAAATTCCTTTAGTCATTCATAACAATGGGTAAGACCAAGGAATATAGCTGTGATGTTTGGCATAAGGTTGTTGAGCTTCACAAAATGGAAGTTTATTTAAGAAAATGGCACGAGCATTGAAAATGCCCATTTCCACCATCAGGGCAATAAGTAAGAAGTATTATGAATTGAACCTGGAATTGGACGTGTGTCTATATCGTCTCAACGCACTGTGAAGAGGACGGTTCAAGTGGCCAAAAAATCTCCAAGATTCACAGCTGGAGAATTGCAGAAGTTAGTTGCGTCTTGCGGTCAGAAAGTCTCCAAAACTACAATCTGAAGTCACCTACATCACCAAGTTGTTTGGAAGCATTTCAAGAAAAAAGCCTCTACTCTCATCAACAAACTCGAGCATCTACAGTTTATCAGACACTACTGGAACTTCAAATGGGATCGGGTTCTATGGTCAGATGAAACCAAAATAGAGCTTTTTGGCAGTAAAAACCTGAGGTGGTTTAGGTGCATGTAGTTATTTTTTTAGTAGAGGTAGTCATATGGAAAAGTAACTCAAGCCCACGGTTAAATATGGAGGTGGATCTTTAATGTTTTGGGGCTGTTTTTCTTCCAGAGGATCTGGACATTTTGTTAGGATACATGGCATCACTTGCTCTATCAAATATCAACAGATATTAAATGAAAACCTGACTGCCTCTGCCAGAAAACTTAAAATAGGCCATGGTTGGATCTTCCAGCAGTACAGTGATCCAAAATATACATCAAAATCAACACAAAAATGGTTTACTGACCACAAAATCAAGGTCCTGCCATGGCCATCCCAGTCCCCTGACCTGAAACGCATAGAAAACCTGTAGGGTGAACTGAAGAGGAGAGTCCACCGGCGTGGACCTCGAAATTTGAAGGATCTAGAGAGATCCTGTATGGAGGAACGGTCTCAGATCCCTCACCACTCCAACCTCGTCAGGCATTACAGGAGAAGACTCAGAGCTGTAATCTTGGCAAAGGGAGGTAACACTAAAAGGGTGCCAATAACTGTTGCACACCTATATTAAACAAAGTTTTTTTTTTCTTGATAATCCTGTTTTGGTTCCAATTGTTTGATTTTTTTTTAATTGTGGAAAAAAAAGATAAAAAGATTCAACAATAAAGACAATTTTTCACAGCCATCTTTGCTAACATTTACAAACGATACCAATATTAATGGCGGGCACTGTGTATAGCATTCGTAAAACTAATAGGCTTATAGGCTACCGGACACTATCAACATATACCACACTGCAACAATCATGTGACTATATTTCAGCAGATGTGGGGCATGTGTGCGTGTTTGTGTTTGCGCGTGTTTGCATGTGTGTTTGCACATGTGTGTATTATGGATGCCAATTGCTGTATTTTTCTGGCTGAATGTTCTTTGTTATGGGATTTCTGATTCCATGTGTTAAATGTGGAGTTTTTGTTCATTTGGGCCTCTAGAGTTAAAACTGTGTAGTGTCTTGTGATGTCACCCATTTGTTTATCTATTTATTGTCACCTATTTATCAATTTGTCACCTATTGATTCATTGTGATGTCACTTGTTCTTCTATTTATTATGATGTCACCTATTTACCTATGTTTATTTATTCATTTATATCGTTGTTTCTTTAAATGATTAAGTAGCTTTTAGCTGTAAACGTTTTTGCTCTGTCTATTTACGGTGATTTTTATTTCTATATTACGTTGTATATTTTATTTGTGTTGACTGTAATGTGTGTGTATATATATTATACATATAAAATTTAATCCAAAGCGCTCTCATTCACCCATTCACACACCAATGGTAGCAGAGCTGCCATGCAAGGTGCTAGCTTGCCATCGGGAGCAACTTGGGGTTCAGTGTCTTGCCCAAGGACACTTCGGCATGTGGAGTCAACCAGGCCAGGAATCGACACACATGCATATTAAGAAAGTATACATGGTCAGGTACGGGGAGGGTAATAATGATAATTAGGTGACATCGCAATAAATGGGTAAATACAGTATGTGACGTCACAATAATTTGATAAATATGTGATGACTTGGTTCAGGTGCAAATTCAGTGAAAATTACTGCTTGGAGGATGCGGGCATCGATCCCGCTACCTCTCGCATGCTAAGCGAGCGCTCTAGCATTTGAGCTAATCCCCCTGTTGGTCCTTATTGCTATTATATAAACTTGTTATGATTAGCAATTCAGGATTCTGTATGAGTTTCTGAGGAGACTGAAAGTACCAGTGTTTGTTTTATAAACAGGACAATGTCGCCGCCTAGCGGCCACATACATACATACATACACACACACTCATACACACACACACACACACACACATTCATTAACTGTGTCAATACATATTACTTAGTTGGAGTTTTTTGTTAACATGAGATATTTTTTGTTTACAAAATATCCAATTTGTTCAAATTCGTTGGCTTTAGATAGACTAATAATAATTTTTCACAATTGATACACTAAGTAGCCAAATGTTTGTGGACACCTGCCCATCACACCCATATGTGTTTCTTCAACATCCCATTCCATACTGATTTTGTTATAACTCTTCTGTTCCACTCTTCTTGGAGCTAGATCCACAAGAGCATTAGTGAGACCAGACACTGATGTTGGGTGAGGAGCTTTGGGGTGCAGTTGGTGTTCCAGTTCATTCCAAAGGTGTTCAGTAGGGGGAGGTCAGAGGTCTGTGCAGGTCGAGTTCTATCACTCCAAACTTAGTAAAACCACATTTCATGGAACTAGCTTTGTGCACAGGGGAATTGTCATGCTGGAACATGTTTTTAGCACTTTTCCACACTGGCTGTGCTTTTCCAAACAAAAAAGCTTTGGGCCGTTGCCCAATTCCAGGAGTCGAACCAGCCTGGAAACCTAATTTTGAACAGGGGCACCTGTGACGTCAGTAGGTGGAGTTTTCACTATGCCATATTTAAAAGCTTTTTTCTGAGTTGCGGAAAATATTAACAACCAAGAGGATAAACATGTCGGTTCAACAAGCAAGCCTATATTCATGGTTTTCTAATGTTATGAGAATATGTGTTATGCTGTTCGAACTAGCTAGCCGCCGACTACCATGTTCACTAGCTACCTTTGGTTTTCTTAACTCTGGACCTAAAGGTCCATTTTCTTGCACCATTGTTTTGCTTCATCCATGACCAAACTCACTTGAAGAAGCTAACCAAGATTTTCAGAATTGTTATTACTTGCACAAGTGCAACAGTAAGTGAAATTCTGTAATGCTTGTTTCATCAGTGTGCAGACCACTTTCACAATTTGCGCAACACAAATCTAACTATAGGCTGCACAACAGCATAGTCCGCTTTATGGATAATGCACTGCATTAATAAGTAAGAGTGACCTGCACGCTGACTTTTTGTTCCCTTGTAGCTATTTAGACTCCTGTACCAATCAGAAAGATGACCTGGTGAAGGCAGAGACTTCCACGAATGGTACTGCCTCATCACATGCACTGACGAGCAGAAGAGCACATAATGGCATTGCTTTGCACAGCAAACATCATCCAAAATTTCACTATGTGTATGTTATTATAACACTAGTTCCCTTTAAGTTGTGTTCTGGTACTCCTCTCTTTCACAGGAAAAAGAAAATATGAAAGTAACCAGGACCTGCTGGAATATTTTGAAGGTGAATGAGCAACAGTGTAAAGCACTATATATAAATGCAGACTTCACCATTTGTGTAAGATGAATGGCTGAGAAGATAAATGTATACAGGTGTTCCAGGTGTTCCAATAAAGGTTCTCTGGGATAATTTTTGACAGTGAAAACAGAGCAGTATTTGGGGTATGCAGGCATCAATCCCACCCTGTCCAAAAGGTTGTATCACATCGATCGTCAAGCTGGAAGGCCAAATAGAGCTGGGCATCATCAGCATAGCAGTGGTATGAGAATCCATAAGAGTCAATCATCTGTTCGACAGATGTATTGTAGATAGAAAAAAGCAGCTGACCAAAACTGACCTCTAAGGAATGCTGTGTCGCCATTTGTACCATACAGGGTGGAAAATCCATTTCTTTTAAATGTTTGCTTCAGCTGGCCTTATATTTGATGAAAAGCAAATAGTGACTAGTTTAGGACAAAGATCTTTAAGTTAAGGGCTTGTAAGGTTACTTGGACCCACCTCTATTGACTTAAATGCCAAGACGTGAGACTTACTTACCCCAAAATGATGGCTGAAGTGAACATAAGCCGCAGTTGCTGGTCCACATCCGCAAGCAAGCGCTCAACCATGGATCATCAGGGTGGAAGGGCAAATAAAGCTGAGTGTAATCAGCATAGCAGTGGTTTAAGAAGCAGACAGGGTGTAAGATGATTGGCTTAGTTGTATAATGCATGAGTGAGTGCAACTGTTACTAAAATGGGTCAAAGAGATTGTTTGTGCAGGGTTTTTGGAGGATGCAGGCATGGATACCACTACGCCTTGCATGCTAAGCAAGCGCTGTACCATGTGAGCTAATCCTATTGCCTGAATGGTTGTATCTCATGGATGGTCAGGCTGGAAAGCCAAATAGAGCTGGGCATCATGAGCATTGCAGTGGTATGAAAAGCCATGCAACTCAATCATCTGTCCGACAGATGTATTGTAGATAGAAAAGAGCAGCTGACCAAAACTGACCTCTGTGGAATCCCATGTGACCATTTGTACCATACAGGGTTGTGTAGGTCAAATTTTCACCTACTATACAATTTCAATTACAACAATTTAGGAAGTATTGAATGTACTTACAATAGCTTTCTGCTGAGATACTCAAAGTCTAAATCACCACACAAAACCAGGAAGTGAGAAAAGGTGACGGTCCAGTTTATTAAATCCGTTTACCTGAGATCCAAACAGTTTGGGATGTCTCAAAAAGTGATCTGAAAAGCCTGGAGCTGGGCTCCCCTTTTATACAATTATTCTATCATTTGCCACAAGCCTTAGAATTATGTTTGTCTCATTTTCCAGTACCCATAAGTTTCAGATTTACTTACTTTCCCACACCCATAGGATTCCCCTGGCTTGAGGTGGTTTTTTAAAAACAATGGTGCTTCCCTCTTATTCATCATTTGGCTTTCATTCTTTGGGCGAAGTGGATCGTTCATTACTTTGGTTCTTTCCAACAAGGGAGTGTTTTGCTATGGGTAAGTGTTTTTATTATTTTACTTCTCTCATTATTTTTGGGCGGCTTGTCTTTTATGACCCTTTCTGACTATCATATTTGTTCAGTGAATTCCCCGTACTTTCCAGCCACCTATTTTTAATAGCGTCCAGATATGTTCAGTGGCGTATGCCGTGTGACCTAAGCTACTTTTATTATGTGTGTTTACTTAGTGCGCCGTGCCGGACTCGGGTTTCTGTTCTCTGCTCTGGAGGGGTTAGAGGGCCTAGACCTGAATTCTAGGTATCAACTGTCGCATCTTTCGCGTATTCCATCTTCTACATCTACCTGTCCTCCTCTCCTTCGGTACTGCCTCAGCCCAGCTGTTACTCTTGTGGATTCCTCCACTCAGACAGATCCCATTTCCTATACTCCCTCTACCCATTCTACTGATTGTTTCCTGGCAGACGAGGACATGGACCCGTCTGATTGTGATTCCATCACTGTCTCCCCTTACAATCCCACCAGCCCAGAATATTCTGATAATTCGTCCAGCCCTATCACATCCCCAGGGCATACTCCGTATCATTGATCTTTTCCCCCTCTCTACCCTCTTCCATCTCCTTCCTATTCTCCTACCAGCCCCACTTTTTTCCCAATAAACTCACCATGTTCATCCAATTCGACTATGTTGTGTATTTATTACTGTTTTCATATATAAATTGCATTTTTCCAATACAACATTCCCTCCTCTGAGGCTCTGAAAAGCCTCACATTTGCTATAGTAACTAATTCAAAGGGTACAGATATATGAACTGGTTCTGGTGCACTCTTTGTCTGTCATTGATCAACTGCCTAACAGTTATTCTCACAGAGCCATAGTGTGCTCATCATCTTCATCTGATTCACTATCATCACTCACGTGGCCTCTGGCATTTGCAGCCTCAACACTGCACATATCTGGGTTAGCCTCTAACAGTTGTCGGTGTACCTGGGGTATTCTATCTAAAGCTAAATGCTGGGGTGCATCATAGTAGACGGTTAGTTGTAGGATGGGACATAATGCTCCACTTCACCTCCGGCCCTGAGTTAAATATATATATCTTGCCATACCCCTTATCTACTTTGACCCGCTTAAAACCCCTAGAATCACCTGCAGATTAAATACTGATTGTGTAATATATGTTTTAAATCACATGTCCTATGGCATTTTATATGTTTACATGATTCATAGAGTAAGTAAAGTACAGAGGAGTATAATGAGACGTGAATCCCTATTTTTCTTGACTAAGCATATGATGCCTACAGTCTTGTATTCTTCAGGTTATGTCTTTATCTTAAGAGTACCTATGTCCCACACGTATTCAGGGGTGGGTGAAAAAACCTTTGTTTTCAGGTAAAATTCCCACCCTGCCAGCTCACTAAGGCTCGACAGCACACTGTATATTTCGCCTGAATATGTTGAAACCACATTGTTATAAGTTTTGACAATGCTTGCTCCTCTTTTCATGGCAGTGATCAGAGCGCTGTGCTGGTGGTCTTCAACCCAGATACTTTACGCATCGTTGAAGGTCACCCTTGGGGAGAGGTTAGGCTAGCACTTACACCCAGGGCGTGGCTCATCACTTCTTCTTCAAGCTTGCTGACATAAAATGAAAACAGAAACACTTACACTAGGCAAAAAGGAAAAGAAAAAAAGATAAAAGGTTCGTAGTGTTGATACTGTATGGAGGGGGTGAGGGACTACCTCATCCCCTGGAATTGTTATATACACTTTTTTGATTTTCAATTTCGTGGATATCTATGTACAAACACAGCCTTTCTTAGTCATGATCCCTGATTTGTCCATTGTCGTATAGTGATCGTGACACAGCCCCAATGGTGTTGGTCCAATTCGTCCAATCCCATTCCTTCGTTGGTGGTCTCGAGGTGCACAACTGCTTTTCCTGGGTTGTGGCTCAAAAGATCCAGGGCTATTCGGGGCTCGCGTTGAGTACAGCTGCTTCAGCTATTCAACTGGAATGAGCAGGGCAGTTGCAATACTGAGCATAGGGTACTGGTTTTCGATTGGCCGGGGCTGAAGTACCAATAGCTAACCATTCTTGCAACTTGGTTTTCTCGGATAGGTCCTTTTTTTTACCACTACCTTGTGAAGAAATACTGGTTCATGCATTCGTCAATTCTAGATTAGATTACTGTAATGCCTTACTGTCTGGATGTTCCAGTAGGAATATAAATAAACTCCAGTTAGTCCAGAATGCAGCTGCTAGAGTCCTTACTAGAACTAGAAGATACGACCACATCACCCCGATCTTATCCACACAGCATTGGCTCCTTGTAAAATCTCGCATTAAGTTTAAAATACTTTTATTAACCTATAAAGCACTACACGGTCTTGCACCACAATATCTAAGCGACCTTCTGGTTTTTTATGATCCACCACGCCTACTCAGATCAAAAGGTGCAGGCTATTTGACATTACCTAGAATAGTGAAGTCTACAGCAGGGGGAAGAGCCTTCGCTTATAGAGCCCCACAGTTATGGAACAATCTTCCTATTAGTGTTCGGGACTCAGACACAGTCTCGGTGTTTAGGTCTAGGCTTAAAACATATTTGTTTACTCAAGCTTACCCTGACTAGATTATATCTCACTACTTCACAGTCCTAATCGTTTTTCTCCCTCTCTCTCTTTTTGCCGAGCCCCACACGAATTTATAGAGATTTTGGAGATCCAGATACCTTCTGCCTCTGGATGAGCCCAAATCTTCTGCTGGGACTACGGCTGCTCCTAAGGCCATACTTCTCTTTTTCACATTATCTGTGTTACCTTCACATTCTGTGTTACCCAGATGAGGATGGGTTTCCCTTCTGAGTCGGGTTCCTCTCAAGGTTTCTTCCTCAAAAAACATCTTAGGGAGTTTTTCCTTGCCACCGTCGCCACTCAGTGGCTTGCTCAGTTGGGATAAATTCCATTTGTTTTCTACCTGTTTGTCTCTGTTTATCTGTTCCTGTTTGTCTCTCTTTATCTGTTTCTGACTGTTTATACCTGTTTTTTATTTCTGTAAAGCTGCTTTGAGACAATGACTATTGTAAAAAGCGCTATACAAATAAAATTGAATTGAATTGAATTGAACTGAACAGAGTCAAAACGCTCTTTGAACGTTAGTGGGTTTTATGGGTTCTTATAGGTTGTTATTTTAGTAGTTTTCTGTTGTATACGTTGCTGCGCAGGTCGCTACAGGGTGCTCTCCATTACCGTCTCTAGTAGTGGTTTTGGAGCCTGGCTCTTCATGGGCAATAATGGGCTTTCTTCTGTTCCATCGGGGCTGCTTTTACCTTTATCATTGTTGGGGCCACTGTCGGGGCCCGACGTCGGCTGTTTGGTCAACTCGATCATATCCGTATATACAAGTCCGTTTCATCAGGCCACGGCATATTTTTAAACACCATGCCTCGTTGAGGCGGTAACGCCTCACCCATTACAATATACTGTCCTGAAATGTGAGTATTGGTAACAGCAGAGAGAGCCAACTTTCAGGCTCAGGGTTTAATGCAGCAGGAGAGGAGAGGTAGGAAAAGGAGTAAAACAGCCACTGCCATGCCCAAACGGGAGAGGGAGGCCAGCCAATCGCCAGAGAAAAACCATGCTCCCCAGTTAGGCAAAGAGAAGGAATCACCAGTTCCAGAGTTTGTGACATGCTCCTTTTGGAGGGCTTGGAGGCGAGCAAGGACCTTAGTTAATGCGCCACGAGCCCGAGTATGAATTGGGATGGCCGCGCATCACTCAGGGCCTATCATTGTGCAGACGCCCTCCTCGGGTGCGCGCATTTGGTCAAGGGCAAAACGGTTCTGGACCGCCATGAGTGAGGTGGCATGTAGCTGGCTTTTTAACAGACCCAATAATAATATAACAGACTGTAATAATAATAACGACCACGGCGATGAGGGACATCCGAGTCAGTCACGAAGAGTGACAAAAGCTGAATTGTCTGTGTGCAAACTGGCAGAAGGAACTAACATTTTGCATCCATTCTGGGCCAAAGGCGACAGACATGGAGCCCAACAGACATATTGTGGGGCAGAGGAAGTCTTCTGTGTATGGCTGAGAAACACATTCGGTGAGATGCGGGGCCAAGCGTCTGTCATGACATACTAGGCATGATTTGTCTGTGATGGAACGGGCAGTGTGGAACATCCATGCAAGGTACAGATTGGTGTGATGAAGGTTAGGTTATCTGGGAGTATGGAATATCGCTGCAATTTCATGAAGGTGGCGGCATGGGGGGTCAACAGATGGTGAGGTTTTTGTGAACGATGGGGGGAGAGGGATGTTATTGATTTTAGATTGGCACACCCGTCAGTGGTACATTGGAAAGAAAGCTGAGAGGAAAGCACAGTATACAGTCCGGATGAGGGCGAGGTACCAGACACATTAAATCGACACCACGAGTTTGTGGTGACCCCGACAATCCTGAGATGTCCAATGGTGAGATTTAATGAGGCCTTATCAACGGAGAATGAGGCCAAATGAGGGCTGCCACGTAGCAGGGCTTCCGAATATGCCAGGGTAACTAGGGCAAGTGCACAAAAAATTCTTTAACTCAGCAGAGACCTGAGGTCATCCATGTATATCCAGGGGACAGGCAGTGACATGTTAGGTGCCGGGGTGGGGCAAGAGAGGAAGTACGCTTCAGAGCCGTCACTGTTCAACTGAAGTCTGAGCATTGTGTCTAATTGCCTACAAGACAGGTCAGGAGGGAGCTTGTAGCGGTCGAAGTGACTCCGCATAAGTTGCTTGACGTCGATGGCTCTTCTGTGTCTACTGGGGGGCCCAGTGGCAGCGGGTGGAGTGACCAAAATGTGGGTGCTTGATGTGACGTTGCATGGGCTTGTGTTGAATTTTCTCTCAGGGGAAGGGGCAGTTAGAAGCAAGAGGAGCAGTGTTACTCCTGAAACCAGTACCATTGCTTATACCAGGATAATTGCCTTATCCGTGCGCATGAGATCGGTCCGTGGCATATTGTTTAGTGGTCGGTAAGCTGGTTAGAGTCTAGGTAAGGTAAGAGGCCTGCCGAGTCTAAAGCTCCCCACTGATCAAAGTCAATAGTCTCAAAAGGTGTTGGGGTCAGTTGAGCTGGGTCAGACAGACCTTGAACAAATTCGGCGAGGTCGTCAAGGCCTGCGGGTGTCTCAGGGGGAATCAATGGCTCCTCAGGCTGTGCTTCGCCATTAGGCACAGATCTACTATCTAGGGTCGTTGTGCACGACAGGCTGTTGCTGGATGAATTGCCGCCGCTAGCTACAGCCGGGCTCGGAGTCTGGTGCTTGGCACGCCGCTTGGCTTGCGCTCTCGTCCCTTGGGCCAGGCTACAGTCCTCCTCAGAGCCCCTATCACTGTCAGTGTCTGTAGAAACAGGCGATCCCTGAGGGGGGTTTTCTGGTTGGGTTTTTCCAGAAGTCGATGGCCGGTCACTCGTTGTTGATGGTTGTTCGGTGACGGATTCGTGGAATAGAGGTCCTTTTCCACGTCCTCTGCTGCAATGATTTAGATGATACCAGTTAGGTTGTCCCACTACCCTTACTGCTGTTGGGGTGGCTGCATCGACCTTGAAGGGTCCCTCTCTGCGGCCCTGTAGAGCATGCTTTCTCTTAAATACCCGAATCCAGACGTAATCTCCCGGTTCGACTGGGGGAACCTCCTCACCATGGACAGCATCACGAACCTGTGAATATAAGTGTCTGTGGATGTGGGTGAGAGCACGAACATAGTTCTGCATTTCGTGTTCGAGTTGTTCTGGCGGAGGGCCAGTGTACGGGGGCCTGGTGAAAGCTAAGGGCATGGGGCAACCGGTTAGCATCTCGGGTGGGGTTAAGTGCATTATATGACTCGTTTAAGAGCGCATTTTGAGCAAAGCCAAAGACAGGGCTTGAAGCCAGGTTAGCCACGAGATTGCACAGATTTTTGCCAATTTGCTTTTCAAAATTCTGTTTGCACGCTCCACCATGCCTTGGGACTGGGGATGATACACTTTGATGATGCAATTTGTGTTCTATAGTCTGGTTAACAAAATGAGCCCCATTGTCAGAGCTGAGAAAGTCGGGGATACCAAAGCGAGGTATAACTTTGCGACACAAGAATTTAGCAGCAGACCTTTGGAGGTGGCAGACGCCTCCACCCACCTGCTAAAACGGTCTTCCACCACAAATATGTATCGTTTTCCTTCCACTCTATTTTCTGCCCCCATATATGCATAATCCATCATTAAATGTCGGAATGGCCTCATTGGCGGGGGAATGTGCCCAATGCGCATAGTAAAATTCTTACGCACATTATTCTGTATGCACACCTCGCAATTATTTAAAAAATGGTCCACCATACTGGCCAGGCACGATGACCACCAGTCTTGTCTGATTTTTCGAATGGTCTCACCCCAATTAGTGTGATCAAGACCGTGGGCTTCTCGTATCAACATGGGGAACAGGCTCAAGGGTGCCACACACAGTCCATCTATGCTACGCCACAATCCAGTTCCTGCTTCTTTTTATGCCCCCCTTTTTATGCACGTATAAATTTCTGCTTCCCGTACCCCGTTATGTATTTCTACGATGTGGGCCATATTGTCCTCCATTGGTTGACGAACTGGTTGGTCTTCCGGTTGAACAAGGGCCAGCTCAAATGATGCCACCTTTTTTGCAGCTTCATCCGCTGTCGTATTTCCTTTGGTAATAAACGAACCATCTGTTTTATGTGCTTTACATTTAACAATTGCTAGTGCAGATGGCAGAGTCATAGCATAGAGTAAGTCTGTGATTGCTTCCCCATGAAACACTGTGGATCCATCAGCGTGCTGGAAGCCTCTTTGTGCCCATATTGGGCCAAAGACATGGCACATGCCATGTGCATTACATCTCATTACACATTACATCTCTTACCCAATTTACAAGCGGCCGTCAGGGTTGTTAGTTCTGCCAACTGGGCTGAGCAAGGTTGTGGGAGGGGAAAACTCATGACCACCCGGAATGTCGGTGGATCTTGTGATGCTTCTATCACTACGTACCCTGCCTGGTTGCCATCTGGAGAACGATAGCAAGACCCATCTACAAAAAACGTTCATTGAGCACTGGACAACGCACTGTTTTCCAAGTCTGGGCGGGCTTTAGAGAAATTTTTCCGATTAGTTGACACATTCGTGGGGTTCCCCATCTAAAGGGGTGACCACTTTATCTGCTGGATTGACTGTGGTACAGCGCTCTATGGTTAATTCTGGGGCTGAAAGTATAGAGTCATACCCCATTTGTCTTGAGTTGGTGATGACGAAATTTTTACTGGTATACAGTGTTACCGGGTGTCCCATTGTAATGGAAGAGGCTTTTTGATATGCAAATGCCGCGGCTGCTAATGAACGATAGCATGGTGGCATCCCTTTTTCTACGTTGTCCAGTGCTGTGCTATAATATGCTATCGCCTGCTTAACTATGCCTTTTTGCTGTTGGGTTAGGACAGCTGACGCATATTCCCTTCTTTCTGAAACATACAAGTGAAACGGTTTACGATAGTCTCGATTGGCAAGACCAGGTGCCTCCGCTAAAGCTGTTTTTATGTCTATGAAGGCCGTCTCTCCTTCAGACGTCCATTGTAGATTTGCATTTGGTTGTGTATGGTCGGCAGCTTTTATCATATCTCTCAGTGGCTGCACTCTCAGAGCAAACTCACACACCCAAGGGTGGCTAAACCTGGCCATTCCTAGGAAAGCTAACATTTGGCATACTGTTTTTAGTCGTGGAGCCAAGCTGATAGCCTTGATATGTTTTGGTGCTATTGTTTGCCGCCCCCCTTCTAACACATGCCCCAGGTATTCTACCTTAGTTCTACAAAACTGCAACTTTTCCTTACTTACTTTATGTCCATTCTCAGCCAGTATTCTCAATACTTGCAACGCATCCTACTGGCATTCTTCTTTTGACGTACTACAGATCAACAAGTCGTCCACATATTGTAACACCGTGCTCCTGCAATCCAATGTCGACAGGTCTTGAGCCAACACTTGATTAAATATGGAAGGGCTTTCACAATACCCCTGAGGGAGCCTCGTGTACGTGTATTGTCTTCCCTCGTATGTGAAAGCAAACAGGTACTGTGAGTCAGGGTGTAGGGGCACACTGAAAAATGCTGAGCATAGGTCAATGACTGTATACCATTTGGTTCCTTCTGGGATGTTAGATAACAATGTATGCGGGTCTGGTACCACTGGTGTGTCTGGCACTACCACTTGGTTGACTGCACACAGGTCATGAACAAGCCTCCATTTATCTGTTCCTGGCTTTTTCACTGGGAAGATTGGTGTGTTGCATTGGCTTTTTGTAGGGATTAACACCCCCGCATCTAGTAGTCCCTGTATGGTGGATTTTATACCTTCTCTGGCTTGTGCTGAGAGCGGGTATTGTTTCTGGTGTGGCAGCCGTATGTTATCCTTAACTTTTATTCTGGCTTGTCCTGCCGACTTCACCATCCCTACGTCAGTATCATGTCGGGTCCATAGCTGTTGAGGAATGTCCTCCAGTAGTACTTCTTCTGTGGTCAACTCTTTTAGTGTCATTTGCTTTTCTATTTGTTTTTTTCCGTGGTGTAGCTCAATACTTCTGGCCACCATCCCATCCACAGCTGCTATCGAAATCCTAGTATACTTTCCGTTTGGTGACTGGTGTAGGTAATGGTTCTGAGTGGGTTTCCATTCTCTTATCTCCCGTGCTTGTTTTATCATGGACCCCAAATCTTTGGCTTCATGTCCCTGGGCGATCATTAGCGTGATATGAGGGGCTGCCTCTTCTTCTTGGTACCAATTCATCATTTCATCCGGAAGTTTCACCATTGCTGCCACTCCTTGAGGCCCACTAAATACATCGAGGGTTTTTATGCTTACCCTCTTTCCCTGTTCCATTTCTTCCCATAGTTGCCCATACTCCTGATCACGTCCTCCTTTGTCATACTTGATGGTACAATTACAACATATTTGACCATTTTATGAAATTCTATAGGGTGTCGCGTCCCAGCAGATTTACTGGTGCCTCTGGGGCAAACAGAAGTGGAGCTTGGACTGTTACTACAACCAATGTTAATTCTTGAGGTTCAGTGAAACGCAAGGTCTGTATTTTTCCTGAGAAGCCCATCGTTTGTATTGCCTTGCGTGAGAGGGGGAGCTGAGAACCTTCTTTCCCGATGCTTCAGTATGTGGCACCAGTATCTATCATAAAGGGTGTTCTTAACATTTCGCCTATGGTTACTGTCACTGTGGGTTCTTGTTCGGGGTGCAGTGTGGATGTAAACTGCATAAGCTCCCCCTTTGGCTTCTCTAGGCTTCTTCAACTTTGATTAGATCCCGGTTCACCATACATATGGCCACCCTTGGGTCACCGCACTCCCAGCACCCTTCCACCTGTATGCCACCCCGAGGTGCAAACCAGCCTCTGCCATAACCTCTTCCAATGCCCCATACCTGTTGTACAGCTGGCATGTATTGTCTTTGATGGTATGCCTGGCAGGCTTGCTCTTGGGGGGCAGGCTGCATCTGTTGCATAGTGACAGTTCCTTGTCCTGTCGACATTTAGGGATACCCTTGGGTTTCCATGACCCGTTCTCCTGCCTGGGTTCCCTGCAGGGCTATTGGTTGATGGGGTATCATCAGGGCTTCTTGCTTAGTGCTTTCTCTCTTTCTCTCCTTCTCTTCTTGTTTAGCCCTAGTTATTTCTCCGAGTTGGGCCTTGTACAACTGCGTCAGCAGTGTTTCGGTGGCTTACTTCGCCTCCCTTTTTAGCTTTTATGTGCCACAAAGGTGTTCCATTCCATTGTGCTCAGTCCTACTACCTCTTCCAATTTTTTTCATACTTCTTCTGGCAGGGCCTTCTTTAGTAGCATCTTAAACAAGCCCATGCTTGCTACTGAGGAATACCACTTGGCTCCAGTCTCATCTCCCAATTTATTCTGGAAGTCTAAAGTTTGCCACAAGCCTTTTTATGGATATCTTTGAGAAATGGCATTCTTCTTGCCACTCTTCCATAAAGGCCAGATTTGTGCAGTGTACGACTGATTGTTGTCCTATGGACAGACTCTCCCACCTCAGCTGTAGTTCTCTGCAGTTCATCCAGAGTGATCATGGGCCTCTTGGCTGCATCTCTGATCAGTCTTCTCCTTATCTGAGCTGAAAGTTTAGAGGGACGGCCAGGTCTTGGTAGATTTGCAGTGGTCTGATACTCCTTCCATTTCAAAATGATCGCTTGCACAGTGCTCCTTGGGATGTTTAAAGTTTGGGAAATCTTTTTGTATCCAAATCTGGCTTTAAACTTCTCCACAACAGTATTACGGACCTGCCTGGTGTGTTCCTTGGTCTTCATGATGCTCTCTGTGCTTTCAACAGAACCCTGAGACTATCACAGAGCAGGTGCATTTATACAGAGACTTGATTACACACAGGTGGATTCTATTTATCACCATCAGTCATTTAGGACAACATTGGATCATTCAGAGATCCTCGCTGAACCTCTGGAGTGAGTTTGCTGCACTGAAAGTAAAGGGGCCGAATAATTTTGCATACACCACTTTTCAGTTTTTTATTTGCTAAAAAAGTTTAAAATATCCAATAGATTTCGTTCCACTTCACAATTGTGTCCCACTTGTTGGTGATTCATCACAAAAAATTTAAATTTTATATCTTTATGTTTGAAGCTTGAAATGTGGCAAAAGGTTGAAAAGTTCAAGGGGGCTGAATACTTTCGCAAGGCACTGTATTCCAGCTGGTGGGGCTTTTCTTCTTGGCTTCATTTGGGGTTGGAACTGAGGATTATAAGGTGGCGAGGGTTCATGCTGCTTTTTATCCTCGCATGGTGATGCTTCACCCTTTCTTTCTCCATCATCTCCTGCACTTTTCTAGTTATCTCCCTTTCCCTCATTTCTTCCTTTTCTTTTTCCTCCTCTTCCTTTTTCTCTTTCTCAATTCTTTCCCTCTCTTTCCTGTCCCTTCCTTCCCTATAGAACCACTCTGCTATCTTTTCCTGTTTCACCTGCTTTTCCCTAGCCTTCTGTCCCATTTTCTGTTCTCCCCAGATTGTGATTCTATCCTTCATTCTCTGGCACCATTCCTCATCAAATGTTCCTGTTTTGGGCCATTTCCATACTCCACTAGTTTTCTCACTCTATTTCTTACAATAATGCCTTATATATTTTTCATCCAGCTTGTGTTTTTCTATTATAATTTCTAAAGCTGTCTTTCCTCCTTTCACTGCTGCCACCATTATTACAACCAAATGCTCATCCTACCTTTGCTCGGTCTGTTACTGCTCCACCTCCTTATTCTTTTTGAACACACAGTTGATGTTTCCCCTCTGTCACTCTCGGCCCAGTTTCCTATAGGCTCATATTACAACACACATTTATACATTTTAAACATTCCATTTTTATGTTATAGTTATACAAAGGAATCTTCTACCAGCTAAACTTATGACCAATTTTTTTTTTAAATATTTGTTCATCAATACATTAGCCTATTTCATGCATATATTTATTTACATGTGTATATCTGGGTATGCCTTTCTGCTGGGTTCCTTTCCCCAAGCAATAAAACAATACCCAGCCCTGGGCCCAGGATTTTTATCGGAAGTTCTCTTTGTTTCTACCATTGAAGATTTGGACTGGACACAGACTTTCTGTGAGTAGGGAAGGACTGAGAGTATTATAAGTACTTTGTTATCAAGAGCTGTTGTATGAATTTTTATAAAAACATTGTAAATTATTTTTCAGACAATTGCCAGCTGGCTGTGCTTAAAGTTTAGACTTAAGAACCATAGGATTAATTGAATCGTCATATGAAATGCATGATGGTATTGATATGTATGTACACTGTGTAGATGTGAGCCCCTAGGACAGCTGGACCGAGTACGGATGGAAAGGGAAAAACAGGCATAAATCAGTACGAGATAGTCTAAAGCAGGCCGGATCAGGATCAGTCAGCAGGACAAGGTAGGAGGCAAATATTTGGCTGTGAGGATAACTGCAACGGGACTTAGGGGAAGGGCACATGCAAAAGACTCTTAAGGGCTGAGGGGTGTGAGAGAAGACCTACAGTAGAGTTATGGCCGAGTGTACAAAAGGGGTGAGCCCGATAGAGAGGGTGATTAGCCAACAGGGTCCAGATGAGAAAGATATTGTAAAAAATGGAGTGAGAAGACTAGTGGTGTGTGGAAATGGCCCGAGGAAGCTACCTTCGATGAACAGCTATGCCAGGTAATGAATGAGAGGTTAGCTGTATGGAATAAAAAAAAAAAAATTGAGGAAAAAAAAAAAGAGAAGACAGAGGAGATAGTGAACTGGTTTGTGAATGCTGGGACGGAAGAAAAGGAGAAGGACAGACGGCAGAGAGAACGAGCAGAGGCGGTGGTACGGAAGAAGGAAGAAAGGGAAGCAAAAAAAAGATCAAAGATAAAAGAAGCTATTCAGAAAGAACGGGCTGAGGAGGAAACAGGGATAGACAGGGTGGGACCTGCTCCACCAAAGGAGGGGCAGGGGGAGTCCAAGACCCCACCCCCATATAACCCACAGTACCGCCCTCCGGTGAGACCTGTCAGAAGCACCCCACCTGCTGGGCTATATATGATGCAAGAGCTGGAGAACAGAGAAGATGACTGGAAACCGAGGTGAACATTCAAGGACATTCACTGGATACCAAAGAATAAGGCATCCCATGGGGGAGGATAGGGAACATATCAAAAAGGAAGATGGAGCTGCCGGACACAGAGGATGAAACCCCGGTCGAGAGCAAAAACCCATGGCTGGACCTCCCACATGTAGGCACCCAAGAGAGGAACAGGGAACTACAGGAGTACATGAAGAACTGGACTCAGACTCCCAGGTGGCCGGGGTACGGGGAGATTACCAACACTAGCACCCTGGAGTTTCATGGACCTAACTGGCCTGATCCAACGTCTACCCAATATGTATGAAGGGGGACAGAAATGGATTATGCAGTTCGAAGAAAAAACATCAGGACAGCACCTGGCGATTGACGATATAAAAGCCATTTTCTGCCAAACCGTGGGTAAGGGACGGGCTGAAGAGATTTTCGATATGGCTGAACACCAGGATATGATAGACGACCCCAAGGCCGACGCCATCCCATTTGGCCTATACCGACAAGAAATATGGGACACAGTGAGGATGTTTCTGGCTAAAATGGGCCCTGGGAAGCTCGAAAGTATAAAACTGACAGGTGAAGAGAACGTGATCATACAAGAGTTTCAAGACAAATTGAGGAATGAGACATGTGCCAAATGGGACGATTCAGTGGCAAGTGTGGGACTGTTTAAACTGCTACTGAAGAAGGCTCTCCCCAGGGAAGTGTAGCAGAAGTTAGAGCAAGTGGTGGGGCTCAACGCAATGGACTGGGCTTAATTTCAGGCGAAACGTTCAGAACACCCTTTATGATAGATACTGGTGCCACATACTCAAGCATCGGGAAAGAAGGTTCTCAGCTCCCCCTCACCTGTAAGGCAATTCAAACTATGGGCTTCTCAGGAAAAATACAGACCTTACAATTCACAGAGCCTCAAGAACTAACTCTGGATGGAGTGTCAATACAAGCTCCTCTGTTATATTCACCAGGAGCACCTGTTAACCTACTGGGACGTGATGCCCTGTGTAAACTAGGGGCTCAGATACAGTGCGAGGCGAGTTGGATTTGGGTGACTTTCCCCATATCAATAGCCACACAATACCTACTGTTACACAAACCACATAGCACCGCCCATAATGTGAGGATCGTATACTGGTTGGAGGTGGCTGATCCATCTAATACGGAAATCTGGCACCGATATACAGAGTGGAAACCATGGTTGCAGTACATGCGGCCGGATTGTACAGAGGTGGAGGCCCCTTTACACTGCACTATTAAATATGACGATGGTGGACAAGACTAGGAATACACTCAGCTTTGGGAAGAAATGGAACAGGGACAAGTAATGGACATTAAAATAATAAGTAAAATATTAAATAATATAAATAAAATAATAAGTGGCCCACAGGGAGTGGCGGCTATGATCAAGCTCCCAGAGAGAATCACAAACTGGTACCTGCTGGAAGGGATGACGACCCATGTCACTCTTATGGTAACCAAAGGCCTTGAAGAGGTAGGGTCAATGGTAAGGCAGGCAAAGGAAGTGAAAGAGTGGAGACCAACTACCAACCCATCTTTGCATCAGTCACCTGATGGAAAGTTTGTGCGAATCTCAACAACGGCAGTTGACACCTCCGTGGCCATTAGTGTTTGCATGTGCGCGAGCATGGACCGAGGTGGTCGGCAAATGGCAGTTAAGGCAGTAAAGGATCGGGACAATGAGGAAATACTGAAAACAATTCCAGAACAGCTCTGGACGAAACATCCGACCGACATAAGACTTGTTAAATCCGCCGACCTTGCTCAGATTAAGGTAAAAAAGAATGCAAGGTTGCCCTACCAGAAACAGTATCAGTTGTCAGCTGAAGCTAAAGAAGGCCTAAGGCCCACAATCCACGGATTGGTAAAGGCCGGAGTGCTAATCTCCACTCGAAGCCAGTGCAACACTCCCATTTTTCCGGTTAGAAAACCTGACTCAGATAAGTGGAGGCTGGTATATGATTTGCGGGCCATTAACCAAACCATGATACCTGAAACACCAGTAGTGCCAGACCCACACACCCTATTGTCGAACATTCCAGAAGGGACCAAATGGTATACTGTAATAGACTTATGCTCAGCATTTTTTAGCGTGCCTCTGCACCCAGATTCACAGCATTTGTTTGCCTTCACATATGAAGGGCAGCAGTACACCTACACTAGACTTCCACAAGGATACTGTGAAAGCCCATCTATATTCAATCAAGTACTGGCTCAAGATCTCTCCGTCCTGGAGTGCTGTAGCACAATCTTGCAGTATATCGATGATCTTTTGATTTGTAGTGCATCCAAAGAACAATGCCAACAGGACTCGCTAAAAGTCCTAAAAATGTTGGCCGAAAATGCCCACAAAGTAAGTAAAGAAAAGTTGCAATTTTGTAGACAAAAAGTGGAATAGGTTGTGTGTTAGAGGAGGAAAGCCGTACAATAACGCCAAAGCATGTAGAGGCCATATGCAAGGCCCCACAGCCAACCACCGTGCGGCAGATGTTGGTGTTTCTAGGAATGGCGGGGTTCAGTCGCCCATGGATATGTGAATTCGCACACATATCGCGAAGGGTTCAACCATTACGGGACATGATTAAAGCAGCAGACCAATCACAGCCAAATACCCCCTTGTCTGGACTCCTGAAGCTCTAGCCATGCTTGCAGATATCAAAACAACCTTAATGACCGCTCCCGCCTTGGCTAACCCAGACTATTGCAAACCATTTCACCTCTATGTATCCGAAATAAAGGGGTACGCGTCGGCCGTCTTAACTCAACAGCAACAAGGCATGGGGAAACAGGCCATTGCCTATTACAGTACAGCTCTTGATAATGTAGAAAAGGGAATGCTACCCTGTTATCGTTTGTTGGCAGCAGCCGCGTTTGCTTACCAGAAAGCATCATCGATCACCATGGGGCACGCAGTTACATTATATACGACCCATGCACTACATACACTCCTAACTAGTCAAACCTTTGTGATAACAAACTCCTGTCGAACGGGGTATGACTCCATTCTGTCAGCCCCAGAGCTCACCATAAAACGGTGCACCACGGTGAATCTGGCTGATAAGCTGGTAACCCCGATAGAGGGTGTGCCCCATGAGTGGAAAGCAGAATCAGAGAATTTTTTGAAAGCGCGTTCAGATTTGGAGACCTGCCCTATTGATAATGCTAAGCATATGTATTTTGTGGATGGTTCCTGCTATCATACCGATACAGGCAATAAGGCTGGGTTGGCAATAGTAGAAGCACGACGAAACCAGTGACGTTTGAGGTGGTGATGAGTGATTCCCTTCCCCATCCCTGCTTGGCCCAGCTAGCTGAATTATGGGCGTTAACAGCTGCATGTAAATTGGGCTGTAATGACAGTTGCACTGTATATACTGACTCGGCATATGCTCATGGAGTCTGCCATGTGTTTGGACCAATCTGGGCTCAGAGGGGATTCCTGCGGGCAGATGGGTCCGCCGTGACCCATGGGAAAGTGATTTCAGATTTATTATATGCTATGACATTGCCCACAAAACTAGCTGTGGTGATATGCAGGGCACATAAGATGGATGATTCCTTTATTACTAAAGGAAACGCCCTGGCAGATGAGGCAGCAAAGAAAGCTGCCGTAGGGCCTACTTAGATGATGGCCTTAACTCAGCCTGGGGAGAGTCAGCTGCGGCATCCACTGGAAGACAATGTGGCGCATTTAGTGAAGCTGCAAAACTCCGCAGGGGTGACCGAAATATCGGCATGGATAAAATGGGGGGCGAAAAAAGAGAAGGGTACTGGGTTGTGGCACAGCATAGAAGGGTTGTGTATAGCCCCAGCCTGTTACCTCCCACTCTTGATCAAAGAAGCCCATGGCTTGGATCATGCCCATAGGGCCGAAATTATCTGAAAAATCTGTCAGGAATGGTGGTTCCCATTCTTGGCTAGTATGGTGGACCACGCGTTGAGCCGATGTGATGTGGGACCTTTCCGGCATATAATGATGGATTATGTAGACATGGGAGCAGACAACAGGAAAGAGGGGAAGCGCTACATTCTAGTAATAGTAGACCGCTTTAGCAGGTGGGTAGAAGCAACGGCGACTTCCAAGGAGGAGGCAAGGTCAGCGGCTAAATTTTTGTCGCGAGGTCATTCCCCGATTTGGTATCCCTGATTTTCTGAGTTCGGACAACAGCACCCACTTTGTGAATAACGTCATTGACAATATTACATCTGCCTTGGGGATAGATCACAAGCTAGGTTCGATAAGGCATCGATCTCGCTAAATGCCAAGACCTGGGACTTACGTACCACAAAATAAAGGTTGAAGTGAATATTAGTTGCAGCTGCTGGCACAGAACCGCAAGCCAGCGCTCAACCTTGGATCGTCAGGGTGTAAGGACAAATAAAGCTTGGTGTAATCTGTATAGCAGTGGTATGAGAAGCAGACAAGGTGTAAGATGACTGGCTTAGTTCTAGAATGCATGAATGTGTGCAACTGTTACTAAAATACATCACAGAGATTGGGTTTGGAGGATCCAGGCATCGATCTCGCTAAATGCCAAGACCTGGGACATACTTACCACAAAATAAAGTTTGAAGTGAACATCAGCTGCAGCTGCTGGCCCACATCTGCAAGCAAGCGCTCTACCATAGATCGTCAGGGTGTAAGGACAAATAAAACTTGGTGTAATCAGCACAGCAGTCGTTTGAGGAGCAGACAGGGTGTAAGATGATTGGCTTAGTTCTATAATGCATGAATGTGTGCAACTGTTACTAAAATACGTCACAGAGACTGTTTTTGGAGGATGCGGGCATCGATCCCACTACCTCTCGCATGCTAAGAGAGCACTCTACCATCATAGCTAATCCCCCTGCCAAAAAGCTTGTATCTCATCAATCGTCAGGCTGGAAGGCCAAATAGAGCCGGGCATCATCCGCATTGCAGTGGTATGAGAAGCCATGAGACTCAATCGTCTGTCCCACAGATGTATTGTAGATAGAAAAGAGCAGCTGACAAAAACTGACCTGATCAGAATGCCGTGTGGCCATTTGAACCATACAGTGTGGAATCAGCTACAGCTACAGCTGCTGGCCCACATCTGCAAGCAAGCGCTCTACCATGTATCGTCAGGGTGTAAGGACAAATAATAGCTTGGTGTAATGAGCACAGTAGTCGTTTGAGGAGCAGACAGGGTGTAAGATGATTGGCTTAGTTCTATAATGCATGAATGTGTGCAACTGTTACTAAAATAGGTCATCGAGATTGGGTTTGGAGGATGCGGGCATCGATCCCACTGCCTCTCGCATGCTAAGCGAGCACTCTACCATCTGAGCTAATCCCCCTGACAAAAAGCTTGTATCTCATCGATCGTCAGGCTGAAGGCCAAATAGAGCCGGGCATCATCCGCATTGCAGTGGTAAGAGAAGCCATGAGACTCAATCATCTGTCCCACAGATGTATTGTAGATAGAAAAGAGCAGCTGATCCAGGCATCGATCTCGCTAAATGCCAAGACCTGGGACTTAATTACCACAAAATAAAGGTTGAAGTGAACATCAGCTGTAGCTGCTGGCTCACATCTGCAAGCACGCAACCATGGATCATGAGGCGAAGGACAAATAAACTTGGGTAATGTATAGAGTAAGAGCAGACAAGTGTAAGATGTTAGTTCTATAACGCAGAATAACTGTTACAAAATATCACGGGGTTTGGTTTTGAGGATCAGGCATCATCCGCTAAATGCAAGACTGGGATTACTTACCACAAAATTAAGGTTGAAGAGATAGCTGCAGCTGCCGCCCACATCAGCAAAGCGCTCAACCATGGATCATGAGGCTGGAAGGACAAATAAAGCTTGGTGTAATCTGTATAGCAGTGGTATGAGAAGCAGACAAGGTGTAAGATGATTGGCTTAGCAAGCAAGCGCTCAACCATGGATCATGAGGCTGGAAGGACAAATAAAGCTTGGTGTAATCTGTATAGCATTGGTATGAGATGCAGACAAGGTGTAAGATGATTGGCATAGTTCTATAATGCATGTATGTGTGCAACTGTTACTAAAATATGTCACAGAAACTGTTTTTGGAGGATGCGGGCATCGATCCCACTACCTCTCGCATGCTAAGCGAGCACTCTACCATCTGAGATAATCCCCCTTCCAAAAAGTTTGTATCTCATCGATCGTCAGGCTGGAAGGCCAAATAGAGCCGGGCATCATTCACATTGCAGTGGTATGAGAAGCCATGAGACTCAATCATCTGTCCCACAGATGTATTGTAGATAGAAAAGAGCAGCTGACCAAAACTGACCTCTTCAGAATGCCGTGTGGCCATTTGAACCATACAGGGTGGAAAATGTTTGAAGTGAACATCAGCTGCAGGTGCTGGCCCACATCTGCAAGCAAGCGCTCTACCATGGATCGTCAGGGTGTAAGGACAAATAATACTTGGTGTAATCAGCACAGTAGTCGTTTGAGGAGCAGACAGGGTGTAAGATGATTGGCTTAGTTCTATAATGCATGAATGTGTGCAACTGTTACTAAAATAGTTCACCAAGATTGGGTTTGGAGGATGCAGGCATCGATCCCACTGCCTCTCGCATGCTAAGCAAGCACTCTACCATCTGAGCTAATCCAACTGACAAAAAGCTTGTATCTCATCGATCGTCAGGCTGAAGGCCAAAAGAGCCGGGCATCATCCGCATTACAGTGGTATGAGAAGCCATGAGACTCAATCATCTGTCCCACAGATGTATTGTAGATAGAAAAGAGCAGCTGATCCAGGCATCGATCTCGCTAAATGCCAAGACCTGGGACTTAATTACCACAAAATAAAGGTTGAAGTGAACATCAGCTGCAGCTGCTGGCTCACATCTGCAAGCAAGCGCTCAACCATGGATCATGAGGCTTGAAGGACAAATAAAGCTTGGTGTAATCTGTATAGCAGTGGTATGAGAAGCAGACAAGGTGTAAGATGATTGGCTTAGTTCTATAACGCATGAATGTGTGCAACTGTTACTAAAATAGGTCACCGAGATTGGGTTTGAGTGGTTTTTGGAGGATCCAGGCATCGATCTCGCTAAATGCCAAGACCTGGGACTTACTTACCACAAAATTAAGGTTGAAGAGAACATCAGCTGCAGCTGCTGGCCCACATCTGCAAGCAAGCGCTAACTATGGATCGTCAGGGTGTAAGGACAAATAAAGCTTGGTGTAATCAGCCAGCAATGGTTTGAGAAGCAGACAAGGTGTGAGATGATTGGCTTAGTTCTATAATGCATGAATGTGTGCAACTGTTACTAAAATAGGTCACCGAATTGGGTTTGGAGGATCAGGCATCGATCTCACTAAATGCAAGACCTGGGACTTACTACCACAAAATAAAGGTTGAAGTGAACATCAGCTGCAGCTGCTGGCCCACATCTGCAAGCAAGCGCTCAACCATGGATCATGAGGCTGGAAGGACAAATAAAGCTTGGTGTAATCTGTATAGCAGTGGTATGAGAAGCAGACAAGGTGTAAGATGGTAGGCATAGTTCTATAATGCATGTATATGTGCAACTGTTACTAAAATACGTCACAGATACTGTTTTTTGGAGGATGCGGGCATCGATCCCACTACCTCTCGCATGCTAAGCGAGCACTCTACCTTCTGAGCTAATCCCCTGCCAAAAAGCTTGTATCTCACCGATCGTCAGGCTGGAAGGCCAAATAGAGCCGGGCATCATCCGCATTGCAGTGGTATGAGACGCCATGAGACTCAATCATCTGTCCCACAGATGTATTGTAGATAGAAAAGAGCAGCTGACCAAAAACGACCTCTTCAGAATGCGCCGCGTGGCCATTTGAACCATACAGTGTGGAAAATGTTTGAAGTGAACATCAACTGCAGCTGCTGGCCCACATCTGCAAGCAAGCGCTCTACCATGGATTGTCAGGGTGTAAGGACAAATAAAGCTTGGTTGTGTAATCAGCACAGCAGTGGTTTGAGAAGCAGACAGGGTGTAAGATAAATGGCTAAGTTCTATAATGCATGAATGTGTGCAACTGTTACTAAAATAGGTCACCGAGATTGTTTTTAGTGGTTTTGGAGGATCCAGGCATCGATCTCGCTAAATGCCAAGACCTGGGACTTACTTAACCCAAAATAAAGATTGAAGTGAACATCAGCTGCAGCTGCTGGCACAGAACCGCAAGCCAGCGCTCAACCATGGATCATCAGTCTGGAAGGACAAATAAAGCTTGGTGTAATCTGTATAGCAGTGTATTCATTCAAATTTTAATTTCAATTCAATTCAATTTTATTTGTATAGCGCTTTTACAATAGTCATTGTCTCAAAGCAGCTTTACAGAAATAAAAAACAGGTATGAACAGTCAGAAACATCTAAAGAGAGACAAACAGGAACAGATAAACAGAGACAAACAGGTAGAGAACAAATGGAATTTATCCCAACTGAGCAAGCCACTGAGTGGCGACGGTGGCAAGGAAAAACTCCCTAAGATGTTTTTTGAGGAAGATACCTTGAGAGGAACCCGACTCAGAAGGGAAACCCATCCTCATCTGGGTAACACAGAGGGTATGAGAAGCAGACAAGGTGTAAGATGATTGGCATAGTTCTATAATGCATGTATGTGTGCAACTGTTACTAAAATACGTCACAGAGACTGTTTTTGGAGGATGCAGGCATCGATCCCACTACCTCTCGCATGCTAAGCGAGCACTCTACCATCTGAGCTAATCCCCCTGCCAAAAAGTTTGTATCTCATCGATCGTCAGGCTGGAAGGCCAAATAGAGCTGGGCATCATTCACATTGCAGTGGTATGAGAAGCCATGAGACTCAATCATCTGTCCCACAGATGTATTGTAGATAGAAAAGAGCAGCTGATCCAGGCATCGATCTCGCTAAATGCCAAGACCTGGGACTTACTTACCACAAAATAAAGGTTGAAGTGAACATCAGCTGCAGCTGCTGGCCCACATCTGCAAGCAGGCGCTCAACCATGGATCGTCAGGGTGTAAGGACAAATAAAGCTTGGTGTAATCTGTATAGCAGTGGTATGAGAAGCAGACAAGGTGTAAGATGATTGGCATAGTTCTATAATGCATGAATGTGTGCAACTGTTACTAAAATAGGTCACCGAGATTGGGTTTGGAGGATCCAGGCATCGATCTCGCTAAATGCCAAGACCTGGGACTTACTTACCACAAAATAAAGGTTGAAGTGAACATCAGCTGCAGCTGCTGGCCCACATCTGCAAGCAAGCGCTCAACCATGGATCATGAGGCTGGAAGGACAAATAAACCTTGGTGTAATCAGCACAGCAGTGGTTTGAGAAGCAGACAAGGTGTAAGATGATAGGCATTGTTCTATAATGCATGTATGTGTGCAACTGTTACTAAAATAGGTCACCGAGATTGGGTTTGAAGGATCCGGCATCGATCTCGCTAAATGCTAAGAATTGGGACTTACTTACCACAAAATAAAGGTTGAAGTGAACATCAGCTGCAGCTGCTGGCCCACATCTGCAAGCAAGCGCTCAACCATGGATCATGAGGCTGGAAGGACAAATAAACCTTGGTGTAATCAGCACAGCAGTGGTTTGAGAAGCAGACAAGGTGTAAGATGATAGGCATAGTTCTATAATGCATGTATGTGTGCAACTGTTACTAAAATACATCACAGATATTGCTTTTTGGAGGATGCGGGCATCGATCCCACTACCTCTCGCATGCTAAGCGAGCACTCCACCATCTGAGCTAATCCCCTGCCAAAACACTTGTATCTCATCGATCGTCAGGCTGGAAGGCCAAATAGAGCCGGGCATCATCCGCATTGCAGTGGTATGAGAAGCCATGAGACTCAATCATCTGTCCCACAGATGTATTGTAGATAGAAAGAGACACCCTGACAAAAACGACCTCTTCAGAATGCCGTGGGCCATTTGTACCATACAGTGTGGGAAATGTTTGAAGTGAACATCAACTGCAGCTGCTGGCCCACGTCTGCAAGCAAGCGCTCTACCATGGATTGTCAGGGTGTAAGGACAAATAAAGCTTGGTGTAATCAGCACAGCAGTGGTTTGAGAAGCAGACAGGGTGTAAGATAATTGGCTTAGTTCTATAATGCATGAATGTGTGCAACTGTTACTAAAATAGGTCACCGAGATTGGGTTTGGAGGGTCCAGGCATCGATCTCACTAAATGCCAAGAACTGGGACTTACTTACCACAAAATAAAGGTTGAAGTGAACATCAGCTGCAGCTGCTGGCCCACATCTGCAAGCAGGCGCTCAACCATGGATCATGAGGCTGGAAGGACAAATAAAGCTTGGTGTAATCTTTATAGCAGTGGTATGAAAAGCAGACAAGGTGTAAGATGATTGGCTTAGTTCTATAATGCATGAATGTGCGCTATTACTAAAATTTGTCACAGAGACTGTTTTTTGGAGGATGCGGGCATCAATCCCACTACCTCTCGCATGCGAAGCGAGCACTCTACCATCTGAGCTAATCCCCCTGTCTGTAAGGTTGTATCTCATCGATCGTCAGGCTGGAAGGCCAAATAGAGCCAGGCATCATCCGCATTGCAGTGGTATGAGAAGCCATGATACTCAATCATCTGTCCGACAGATGTATTGTAGATAGAAAAGAGCAGCTGACAAAAACTGACCTCTTCAGAATGCCGTATGGCCATTTGAACCATACAGTGTGGAAAATGTTTGAAGTGTACATCAACTGCAGCTGCTGGCCCACATCTGCAAGCATGGATTGTCTGGGTGATCATCTGCTACCATGGATTGTCAGGGTGTAAGGACAAATAAAACTTGGTGTAATCAGCACAGCAGTCGTTTGAGGAGCAGACAGGGTGTAAGATGATTGGCTTAGTTCTATAATGCATGAATGTGTGCAACTGTTACTAAAATATGTCACAGATATTGTTTTTGGAGGATGCAGGCATCGATCCCACTACCTCTCGCATGCGAGCACTCTACCATCTGAGCTAATCCCCCTGACAAAAACCTTGTATCTCATCGATCATCAGGCTGGAAGGCCAAATAGAGCCGGGCATCATCCGCATTGCAGTGGTATGAGAAGCCATGAGACTCAATCATCTGTCCCACAGATGTATTGTAGATAGAAAAGAGCAGCTGACAAAAACTGACCTCTTCAGAATGCCGTGTGGCCATTTGAACCATACAGTGTGGAATTAGTTACAGCTACAGCTGCTGGCCCACATCTGCAAGCAAGCGCTCTACCATGTATCGGCAGACAAGGTGTGAGATGATTGGCTTAGTTCTATAATGCATGAATGTGTGCAACTGTTACTAAAATAGGTCACTGAGATTGGGTTTGGAGGATCCAGGCATCGATCTCGCTAAATGCCAAGACCTGGGACTTACTTACCACAAAATGAAGGTTGAAGTGAACATCAGCTGCAGCTGCTGGCCCACATCTCAAGCAGTAAGCGCACCATGGATCATGAGGCTGGAAGGACAAATAAAGCTGGGTGTAATCTGTATAGCAGTGGTATGAGAAGCAGACAAGGTGTAAGATGATAGGCATAGTTCTATAATGCATGAATGTGTGCAACTGTTACTAAAATTACCCCACAAATATTGTTTTGGAGGATGCAAGCATTGATCCCACTACCTCTCGCATGCGGCGAGCACTCTTTCATCTGAGCTAATCCCCCTGTCTGTAAGGTTGTATCTCATCGATCGTCAGGCTGGAAGGCCAAATAGAGCCGGGCATCATCCGCATTGCAGTGGTATGAGAAGACATGAGACTCAATCATCTGTCCCTAAAATAGGTCACCGAGATTGGGTTTGGAGGATCCAGGCATCAATCTCGCTAAATGCCAAGACCTGGGACTTACTTACTTACTCAATCATCTGTCCCACAGATGTATTGTAGATAGAAATGAGCAGCGGACCAAAACTGACCTCTTCAGAATGCCGTGTGGCCATTTGAACCATACAGTGTGGAATCAGTTACAGCTTCATCTGCTGGCCCACATCTGCAAGCAAGCGCTCTACCATGTATCGTCAGGGTGTAAGGACAAATAAAGATTGGTGTAATCTGCACAGCAGTGGTTTGATAAGCAGACAGGGTGTAAGAGAAATGGCTTAGTTCTATAATGCATGAATGTGTGCAACTGTTACTAAAATACATCATAGAGACTGTTTTTGGAGGATGCGGGCATCGATCCAACTACCTCCCGCATGCGAAGCGAGCACTCTACCATCTGAGCTAATCCCCCTGTCTGTAAGGTTGTATCTCATCGATCGTCAGGCTGGAAGGCCAAATAGAGCCGGGCATCATCCGCATTGCAGTGGTATGAGAAGCCATGAGACTCAATCATCTGTCCCACAGATGTATTGTAGATAGAAAAGAGCAGCTGACAAAAACTGACCTCTTCAGAATGCCGTGTGGCCATTTGAACCATACAGTGTGGAATCAGCTACAGCTACAGCTGCTGGCCCACATCTGCAAGCAAGCGCTCTACAATGTATCGTCAGGGTGTAAGGACAAATAAAGCTTGGTGGAATCTGTATAGCAGTGGTATGAGAAGCAGACAAGGTGTAAGATGATTGGCTTAGTTCTATGATGCCTGAATGTGTGCAACTGTTACTAAAATAGGTCACCGAGATTGGGTTTGGAGGATCCAGGCATCGATCTCGCTAAATGCCAAGACCTGGGACTTACTTACTTACTCAATCATCTGTCCCACAGATGTATTGTAGATAGAAATGAGCAGCGGACCAAAACTGACCTCTTCAGAATGCCGTGTGGCCATTTGAACCATAGAGTGTGGAAAATGTTTGAAGTGAACAGCAGCTGCAGCTGCTGGCCCACATCTGCAAGCAAGCACTCTACCATGTATCGTCAGGATGTAAGGACAAATAAAACTTGGTGTAATCAGCACAGCAGTCGTTTGAGGAGCAGACAGGGTGTAAGATGATTGGCTTAGTTCTATAATGCATGAATGTGTGCAACTGTTACTAAAATAGGTCACCGAGATTGGGTTTGGAGGGTCCAGGCATCGATCTCGCTAAATGCCAAGACCTGGGACTTACTTACCACAAAATAAAGGTTGGAGTGAACATCAGCTGCAGCTTTCATCGATCGTCAGGCTGGAAGGCCAAATAGAGCCGGGCATCATCCGCATTGCAGTGGTATGAGAAGCCATGAGACTCAATCATCTGTCCCACAGATGTATTGTAGATAGAAAAGAGCAGCTGACAAAAACTGACCTCTTCAGAATGCCGTGTGGCCATTTGAACCATACAGTGTGGAAAATGTTTGAAGTGAACATCAACTGCAGCTGCTGGCCCACATCTGCAAGCAAGCGCTCTACCATGGATTGTCAGGGTGTAAGGACAAATAAAGCTTGGTGTAATCAGCACAGCAGTCGTTTGAGGAGCAGACAAGGTGTAAGATGATTGGCATAGTTCTATAATGCATGTATGTGTGCAACTGTTACTAAAATACGTCACAGAGACTGTTTTTGGAGGATGCGGGCATCGATCCCATTACCTCTCGCATGCTAAGCGAGCACTCTACCATCTGAGCTAATCCCCCTGCCAAAATGCTTGTATCTCATCGATCGTCAGGCTGGAAGGCCAAATAGAGCCGGGCATCATTCACATTGCAGTGGTATGAGAAGCCATGAGACTCAATCATCTGTCCCACAGATGTATTGTAGATAGAAAAGAGCAGCTGACAAAAACTGACCTCTTCAGAATGCCGTGTGGCCATTTGAACCATACAGTGTGGAAAATGTTTGAAGTGAACATCAACTGCAGCTGCTGGCCCACATCTGCAAGCAAGCGCTCTACCATGGATTGTCAGGGTGTAAGGACAAATAAAGCTTGGTGTAATCAGCACAGCAGTGGTTTGAGAAGCAGACAGGGTGTAAGATAATTGGCTTAGTTCTATAATGCATGAATGTGTGCAACTGTTACTAAAATAGGTCACCGAGATTGTTTTTGAGTGGTTTTTGGAGGATCCAGGCATCGATCTCGCTAAATGCCAAGACCTGGAACTTACTTAACCCAAAATAAAGGTTGAAGTGAACATTAGCTGCAGCTGCTGGCACAGAACCACAAGCCAGCGCTCAACCATGGATCATCAGCCTGGAAGGACAAATAAAGCTTGGTGTAATCTTTATAGCAGTGGTATGAAAAGCAGACAAGGTGTAAGATGATTGGCTTAGTTCTATAATGCATGAATGTGTGCAACTGTTACTAAAATAAGTCACTGAGACTGTTCTTGGAGGATGCGGGCATCGATCCCACTACCTCTCTCATGCGAAGCGAGCACTCTACCATCTGAGCTAATCCCCCTGTCTGTAAGGTTGTATCTCATCGATCGTCAGGCTGGAAGGCCAAATAGAGCCAGGCATCATCCGCATTGCAGTGGTATGAGAAGCCATGATACTCAATCATCTGTCCGACAGATGTATTGTAGTTAGAAAAGAGCAGCTGACAAAAACTGACCTCTTCAGAATGCCGTGTGGCCATTTGAACCATACAGTGTGGAAAATGTTTGAAGTGTACATCAACTGCAGCTGCTGGCCCACATCTGCAAGCAAGCGCTCTACCATGGATTGTCAGGGTGTAAGGACAAATAAAGCTTGGTGTAATCTTTATAGCAGTGGTATGAGAAGCAGACAAGGTGTAAGATGATTGGCTTAGTTCTATAATGCATGAATGTGTGCAACTGTTACTAAAATAGGTCACCGAGATTGTTTTTGAGTAGTCTTTGGAGGATCCAGGCATCGATCTCGCTAAATGCCAAGACCTGGGACTTACTTAACCCAAAATAAAGGTTGAAGTGAACATTAGCTGCAGCTGCTGGCACAGAACCGCAAGCCAGCGCTCAACCATGGATCATCAGTCTGGAAGGACAAATATAGCTTGGTGTAATCTTTATAGCAGTGGTATGAGAAGCAGACAAGGTGTAAGATGATAGGCATAGTTCTATAATGCATGTATGTGTGCAACTGTTACTAAAATACATCACAGATACTGTTTTTGGAGGAGGCAGGGGTCGACCCCACAACTCTCGTGCGGCCCGCACTGTACCATGCCGGCTAATCCCCTGACAAAAACCTTCTATCTCATCGATCATCAGGCTGGAAGGCCAAATAAGACCGGGCATCATCCGCATTGCAGTGGTATGAGAAGCCATGAGACTCAATCATCTGTCCCACAGATGTATTGTAGATAGAAAAGAGCGCAGCTGACAAAAACTGACCTCTTCAGAATGCCCGTGTGGCCATTTGAACCATACAGTGTGGAATTAGTTACAGCTACAGCTGCTGGCCCACATCTGCAAGCAAGCGCTTTACCATGTATCGGCAGACAAGGTGTGAGATGATTGGCTTAGTTCTATAATGCATGAATGTGTGCAACTGTTACTAAAATAGGTCACCGAGATTGGGTTTGGAGGATCCAGGCATCGATCTCGCTAATTGCCAAGACCTGGGACTTACTTTCCACAAAATAAAGGTTGAAGTGAACATCAGCTGCAGCTGCTGGCCCACATCTGCAAGTAGCGCTCAACCATGGATCATGAGGCTGGAAGGACAAATAAAGCTTGGTGTAATCTGTATAGCAGTGGTATGAGAAGCAGACAAGGTGTAAGATGATAGGCATAGTTCTATAATGCATGTATGTGTGCAACTGTTACTAAAATACATCACAGATATTGTTTTTGGAGGATGCGGGCATCGATCCCACTACCTCTCGCATGCTAAGCTAGCACTCTACCATCTGAGCTAATCCCCCTGGCAAAATGCTTGTATCTCATCGATCGTCAGGCTGGAAGGCCAAATAGAGCCAGGCATCATCCGCATTGCAGTGGTATGAGAAGCCATGAGACTCAATCATCTGTCCCACAGATGTATTGTAGATAGAAAAGAGCAGCTGACAAAAACTGACCTCTTCAGAATGCCGTGTGGCCATCTGAACCATACAGTGTGGAAAATGTTTGAAGTGAACATCAACTGCAGCTGCTGGCCCACATCTGCAAGCAAGCGCTCTACCATGGATTGTCAGGGTGTAAGGACAAATAAAACTTGGTGTAATCAGCACAGCAGTCGTTTGAGGAGCAGACAGGGTGTAAGATGATTGGCTTAGTTCTATAATGCATGAATGTGTGCAACTGTTTCTAAAATAGGTCACCGAGATTGGGTTTGGAGGATCCAGTCATCGATCTCGCTAAATGCCAAGACCTGGGACTTACTTACCACAAAATAAAGGTTGAAGTGAACATCAACTGCAGCTGCTGGCCCACATCTGCAAGCAAGCGCTCTACCATGGATTGTCAGGGTGTAAGGACAAATAAAACTTGGTGTAATCAGCACAGCAGTCGTTTGAGGAGCAGACAGGGTGTAAGATGATTGGCTTAGTTCTATAATGCATGTATGTGTGCAACTGTTACTAAAATACGTCACAGATATTGTTTTTGGAGGATGCAGGCATCGATCCCACTACCTCTCGCATGCGAGCACTCTACCATCTGAGCTAATCCCCCTGACAAAAACCTTCTATCTCATCGATCATCAGGCTGGAAGGCCAAATAGAGCCGGGCATCATCCGCATTGCAGTGGTATGAGAAGCCATGAGACTCAATCATCTGTCCCACAGATGTATTGTAGATAGAAAAGAGCAGCTGACAAAAACTGACCTCTTCAGAATGCCGTGTGGCCATTTGAACCATACAGTGTGGAATTAGTTACAGCTACAGCTGCTGGCCCACATCTGCAAGCAAGCGCTCTACCATGTATCGGCAGACAAGGTGTGAGATGATTGGCTTAGTTCTATAATGCATGAATGTGTGCAACTGTTACTAAAATAGGTCACCGAGATTGGGTTTGGAGGATCCAGGCATCGATCTCGCTAATTGCCAAGACCTGGGACTTACTTTCCACAAAATAAAGGTTGAAGTGAACATCAGCTGCAGCTGCTGGCCCACATCTGCAAGCAAGCGCTCAACCATGGATCATGAGGCTGGAAGGACAAATAAAGCTTGGTGTAATCTGTATAGCAGTGGTATGAGAAGCAGACAAGGTGTAAGATGATAGGCATAGTTCTATAATGCATGTATGTGTGCAACTGTTACTAAAATACATCACAGATATTGTTTTTGGAGGATGCGGGCATCGATCCCACTACCTCTCGCATGCTAAGCGAGCACTCTACCATCTGAGCTAATCCCCCTGGCAAAATGCTTGTATCTCATCGATCGTCAGGCTGGAAGGCCAAATAGAGCCGGGCATCATCCGCATTGCAGTGGTATGAGAAGCCATGAGACTCAATCATCTGTCCCACAGATGTATTGTAGATAGAAAAGAGCAGCTGACAAAAACTGACCTCTTCAGAATGCCGTGTGGCCATTTGAACCATACAGTGTGGAAAATGTTTGAAGTGAACATCAACTGCAGCTGCTGGCCCACATCTGCAAGCAAGCGCTCTACCATGGATTGTCAGGGTGTAAGGACAAATAAAACTTGGTGTAATCAGCACAGCAGTCGTTTGAGGAGCAGACAGGGTGTAAGATGATTGGCTTAGTTCTATAATGCATGAATGTGTGCAACTGTTTCTAAAATAGGTCACCGAGATTGGGTTTGGAGGATCCAGTCATCGATCTCGCTAAATGCCAAGACCTGGGACTTACTTACCACAAAATAAAGGTTGAAGTGAACATCAGCTGCAGCTGCTGGCCCACATCTGCAAGCAAGCGCTCAACCATGGATCATGAGGCTGGAAGGACAAATAAAGCTTGGTGTAATCTGTATAGCAGTGGTATGAGAAGCCATGAGACTCAATCATCTGTCCCACAGATGTATTGTAGATAGAAAAGAGCAGCTGACAAAAACTGACCTCTTCAGAATGCCGTGTGGCCATTTGAACCATACAGTGTGGAATTAGTTACAGCTACAGCTGCTGGCCCACATCTGCAAGCAAGCGCTTTACCATGTATTCGGCAGACAAGGTGTGAGATGATTGGCTTAGTTCTATAATGCATGAATGTGTGCAACTGTTACTAAAATAGGTCAGCGAGATTGGGTTTGGAGGATCCAGGCATCGATCTCGCTAATTGCCAAGACCTGGGACTTACTTTCCACAAAATAAAGGTTGAAGTGAACATCAGCTGCAGCTGCTGGCCCACATCTGCAAGCAAGCGCTCAACCATGGATCATGAGGCTGGAAGGACAAATAAAGCTTGGTGTAATCTGTATAGCAGTGGTATGAGAAGCAGACAAGGTGTAAGATGATAGGCATAGTTCTATAATGCATGTATGTGTGCAACTGTTACTAAAATATGTCACAGATATTGTTTTTGGAGGATGCGGGCATCGATCCCACTACCTCTCGCATGCTATGCGCGCACTCTACCATCTGAGCTAATCCCCCTGGCAAAATGCTTGTATCTCATCGATCGTCAGGCTGGAAGGCCAAATAGAGCCGGGCATCATCCGCATTGCAGTGGTATGAGAAGCCATGAGACTCAATCATCTGTCCCACAGATGTATTGTAGATAGAAAAGAGCACCCTGACAAAAACTGACCTCTTCAGAATGCCGTGTGGCCATTTGAACCATACAGAGTGGAAAATGTTTGAAGTGAACATCAACTGCAGCTGCTGGCCCACATCTGCAAGCAAGCGCTCTACCATGGATTGTCAGGGTGTAAGGACAAATAAAACTTGGTGTAATCAGCACAGCAGTCGTTTGAGGAGCAGACAGGGTGTAAGATGATTGGCTTAGTTCTATAATGCATGAATGTGTGCAACTGTTACTAAAATAGGTCACCGAGATTGGGTTTGGAGGATCCAGTCATCGATCTCGCTAAAAGTCAAGACCTGGGACTTACTTATCACAAAATAAAGGTTGAAGTGAACATCAACTGCAGCTGCTGGCCCACATCTGCAAGGAAGCGCTCTACCATGGATTGTCAGGGTGTAAGGACAAATAAAACTTGGTGTAATCAGCACAGCAGTCGTTTGAGGAGCAGACAGGGTGTAAGATGATTGGCTTAGTTCTATAATGCATGAATGTGTGCAACTGTTTCTAAAATAGGTCACCGAGATTGGGTTTGGAGGATCCAGTCATCGATCTCGCTAAATGCCAAGACCTGGGACTTACTTATCACAAAATAAAGGTTGAAGTGAACATCAGCTGCAGCTGCTGGCCCACATCTGCAAGCAAGCGCTCAACCATGGATCATGAGGCTGGAAGGACAAATAAAGCTTGGTGTAATCTGTATAGCAGTGGTATGAGAAGCAGACATGGTGTAAGATGATAGGCATAGTTCTATAATGCATGTATGTGTGCAACTGTTACTAAAATACGTCACAGTTACTGTTTTTGGAGGATGCGGGCATCGATCCCACTACCTCTCGCATGCTAAGCGAGCACTCTACCATCTGAGCTAATCCCCCTGCCAAAAAGCTTGTATCTCATCGATCGTCAGGCTGGAAGGCCAAATAGAGCCGGGCATCATCCGCATTGCAGTGGTATGAGAAGCCATGATACTCAATCATCTGTCCGACAGATGTATTGTAGATAGAAAAGAGCAGCTGACAAAAACTGACCTCTTCAGAATGCCGTGTGGCCATTTGAACCATACAGTGTGGAAAATGTTTGAAGTGAACATCAACTGCAGCTGCTGGCCCACATCTGCAAGCAAGCGCTCTACCATGGATTGTCAGGGTGTAAGGACAAATAAAACTTGGTGTACTCAGCACAGCAGTCGTTTGAGGAGCAGACAGGGTGTAAGATGATTGGCTTAGTTCTATAATGCATGTATGTGTGCAACTGTTACTAAAATACGTCACAGATATTGTTTTTGGAGGATGCAGGCATCGATCCCACTACCTCTCGCATGCGAGCACTCTACCATCTGAGCTAATCCCCCTGACAAAAACCTTGTATCTCATCGATCATCAGGCTGGAAGGCCAAATAGAGCCGGGCATCATCCGCATTGCAGTGGTATGAGAAGCCATGAGACTCAATCATCTGTCCCACAGATGTATTGTAGATAGAAAAGAGCAGCTGACAAAAACTGACCTCTTCAGAATGCCGTGTGGCCATTTGAACCATACAGTGTGGAAAATGTTTGAAGTGAACATCAACTGCAGCTGCTGGCCCACATCTGCAAGCAAGCGCTCTACCATGGATTGTCAGGGTGTAAGGACAAATAAAACTTGGTGTAATCAGCACAGCAGTCGTTTGAGGAGCAGACAGGGTGTAAGATGATTGGCTTAGTTCTATAATGCATGAATGTGTGCAACTGTTTCTAAAATAGGTCACCGAGATTGGGTTTGGAGGATCCAGTCATCGATCTCGCTAAATGCCAAGACCTGGGACTTACTTATCACAAAATAAAGGTTGAAGTGAACATCAACTGCAGCTGCTGGCCCACATCTGCAAGCAAGCGCTCTACCATGGATTGTCAGGGTGTAAGGACAAATAAAACTTGGTGTAATCAGCACAGCAGTCGTTTGAGGAGCAGACAGGGTGTAAGATGATTGGCTTAGTTCTATAATGCATGAATGTGTGCAACTGTTTCTAAAATAGGTCACCGAGATTGGGTTTGGAGGATCCAGTCATCGATCTCGCTAAATTCAAGACCTGGGACTTACTTATCACAAAATAAAGGTTGAAGTGAACATCAGCTGCAGCTGCTGGCCCACATCTGCAAGCAAGCGCTCAACCATGGATCATGAGGCTGGAAGGACAAATAAAGCTTGGTGTAATCTGTATAGCAGTGGTATGAGAAGCAGACATGGTGTAAGATGATAGGCATAGTTCTATAATGCATGTATGTGTGCAACTGTTACTAAAATACGTCACAGTTACTGTTTTTGGAGGATGCGGGCATCGATCCCACTACCTCTCGCATGCTAAGCGAGCACTCTTCCATCTGAGCTAATCCCCCTGCCAAAAAGCTTGTATCTCATCGATCGTCAGGCTGGAAGGCCAAATAGAGCCGGGCATCATCCGCATTGCAGTGGTATGAGAAGCCATGAGACTCAATCATCTGTCCCACAGATGTATTGTAGATAGAAAAGAGCAGCTGACAAAAACTGACCTCTTCAGAATGCGTGTGGCCATTTGAACCATACAGTGTGGAAAATGTTTGAAGTGAACATCAACTGCAGCTGCTGGCCCACATCTGCAAGCAAGCGCTCTACCATGGATTGTCAGGGTGTAAGGACAAATAAAAATTGTGTGTAATCAGCCACAGCAGTCGTTTGAGGAGCAGACAGGGTGTAAGATGATTGGCTTAGTTCTATAATGCATGAATGTGTGCAACTGTTTCTAAAATAGGTCACCGAGATTGGGTTTGGAGGATCCAGTCATCGATCTCGCTAAATGCCAAGACCTGGGACTTACTTATCACAAAATAAAGGTTGAAGTGAACATCAACTGCAGCTGCTGGCCCACATCTGCAAGCAAGCGCTCTACCATGGATTGTCAGGGTGTAAGGACAAATAAAACTTGGTGTAATCAGCACAGCAGTCGTTTGAGGAGCAGACAGGGTGTAAGATGATTGGCTTAGTTCTATAATGCATGAATGTGTGCAACTGTTTCTAAAATAGGTCACCGAGATTGGGTTTGGAGGATCCAGTCATCGATCTGCGCTAAATGCCAAGACCTGGGACTTACTTATCACAAAATAAAGGTTGAAGTGAACATCAGCTGCAGCTGCTGGCACCCACATCTGCAAGCAAGCGCTCAACCATGGATCATGAGGCTGGAAGGACAAATAAAGCTTGGTGTAATCTGTATAGCAGTGGTATGAGAAGCAGACATGGTGTAAGATGATAGGCATAGTTCTATAATGCATGTATGTGTGCAACTGTTACTAAAATACGTCACAGTTACTGTTTTTTGGAGGATGCGGGCATCGATCCACTACTTCCTCTCGCATGCTAAGCGAGCACTCTTCCATCTGAGCTAATCCCCCTGCCAAAAAGCTTGTATCTCATCGATCGTCAGGCTGGAAGGCCAAATAGAGCCGGGCATCATCCGCATTGCAGTGGTATGAGAAGCCATGATACTCAATCATCTGTCCGACAGATGTATTGTAGATAGAAAAGAGCAGCTGACAAAAACTGACCTCTTCAGAATGCCGTGTGGCCATTTGAACCATACAGTGTGGAAAATGTTTGAAGTGAACATCAACTGCAGCTGCTGGCCCACATCTGCAAGCAAGCGCTCTACCATGGATTGTCAGGGTGTAAGGACAAATAAAACTTGGTGTACTCAGCACAGCAGTCGTTTGAGTAGCAGACAGGGTGTAAGATGATTGGCTTAGTTTTATAATGCATGTATGTGTGCAACTGTTACTAAAATACGTCACAGATATTGTTTTTGGAGGATGCAGGCATCGATCCCACTACCTCTCGCATGCGAGCACTCTACCATCTGAGCTAATCCCCCTGTCTGTAAGGTTGTATCTCATCGATCGTCAGGCTGGAAGGCCAAATAGAGCCAGGCATCATCCGCATTGCAGTGGTATGAGAAGCCATGATACTCAATCATCTGTCCGACAGATGTATTGTAGATAGAAAAAGGCAGCTGACAAAAACGACCTCTTCAGAATGCCGTGTGGCCATTTGAACCATACAGTGTGGAAAATGTTTGAAGTGTACATCAACTGCAGCTGCTGGCCCACATCTGCAAGCAAGCGCTCTACCATGGATTGTCAGGGTGTAAGGACAAATAAAATTTGGTGTAATCAGCACAGCAGTCGTTTGAGGAGCAGACAGGGTGTAAGATGATTGGCTTAGTTCTATAATGCATGTATGTGTGCAACTGTTACGTAAAATACGTCACAGATATTGTTTTGGAGGATGCAGGAATCGATCCCACTACCTCTCGCGTGCAGCACTCTACCATCTGAGCTAATCCCCCAAAAACCTTGTATCTCATCGATCATCAGGCTGGAAGGCCAAATAGAGCCGGGCATCATCCGCATTGCAGTGGTATGAGAAGCCATGAGACTCAATCATCTGTCCCACAGATGTATTGTAGATAGAAAAGAGCAGCTGACAAAAACTGACCTCTTCAGAATGCCGTGTGGCCATTTGAACCATACAGTGTGGAATTAGTTACAGCTACAGCTGCTGGCCCACATCTGCAAGCAAGCGCTCTACCATGTATCGGCAGACAAGGTGTGAGATGATTGGCTTAGTTCTATAATGCATGAATGTGTGCAACTGTTACTAAAATAGGTCACCGAGATTGGGTTTGGAGGATCCAGGCATCGATCTCGCTAAATGCCAAGACCTGGGACTTACTTACCACAAAATAAAGGTTGAAGTGAACATCAGCTGCAGCTGCTGGCCCACATCTGCAAGCAAGCGCTCAACCATGGATCATGAGGCTGGAAGGACAAATAAAGCTTGGTGTAATCTGTATAGCAGTGGTATGAGAAGCAGACAAGGTGTAAGATGATAGGCATAGTTCTATAATGCATGTATGTGTGCAACTGTTACTAAAATACGTCACAGATATTGTTTTTGGAGGATGCGGGCATCGATCCCACTACCTCTCGCATGCTAAGCGAGCACTCTACCATCTGAGCTAATCCCCCTGCCAAAATGCTTGTATCTCATCGATCGTCAGGCTGGAAGGCCAAATAGAGCCGGGCATCATCCGCATTGCAGTGGTATGAGAAGCCATGAGACTCAATCATCTGTCCCTAAAATAGGTCACCGAGATTGGGTTTGGAGGATCCAGGCATCAATCTCGCTAAATGCCAAGACCTGGGACTTACTTACTTACTCAATCATCTGTCCCACAGATGTATTGTAGATAGAAATGAGCAGCGGACCAAAACTGACCTCTTCAGAATGCCGTGTGGCCATTTGAACCATACAGTGTGGAATCAGTTACAGCTACAGCTGCTGGCCCACATCTGCAAGCAAGCGCTCTACCATGTATCGTCAGGGTGTAAGGACAAATAAAGCTTGGTGTAATCAGCACAGCAGTGGTTTGAGAAGCAGACAGGGTGTAAGATAAATGGCTTAGTTCTATAATGCATGAATGTGTGCAACTGTTACTAAAATAGGTCACCGAGATTGTTTTTGAGTGGTTTTTGGAGGATCCAGGCATCGATCTCGCTAAATGCCAAGACCTGGGACTTACTTAACCCAAAATAAAGGTTGAAGTGAACATTAGCTGCAGCTGCTGGCACAGAACCGCAAGCCAGCGCTCAACCATGGATCATCAGTCTGGAAGGACAAATATAGCTTGGTGTAATCTTTATAGCAGTGGTATGAGAAGCAGACAAGGTGTAAGATGATTGGCTTAGTTCTATAATGCATGAATGTGTGCAACTGTTTCTAAAATATGTCACAGAGACTGTTTTTGGAGGATGCAGGCATCGATCCCACTACCTCTCGCATGCGAAGCAAGCACTCTACCATCTGAGCTAATCCCCCTGTCTGTAAGGTTGTATCTCATCGATCGTCAGGCTGGAAGGCCAAATAGAGCCGGGCATCATCCGCATTGCAGTGGTATGAGAAGCCATGAGACTCAATCATCTGTCCCACAGATGTATTGTAGATAGAAAAGAGCAGCTGACAAAAACTGACCTCTTCAGAATGCCGTGTGGCCATTTGAACCAACATACGTGTGGAAAATGTTTGAAGTGAACATCAACTGCAGCTGCTGGCCCACATCTGCAAGCAAGCGCTCTACCATGGATTGTCAGGGTGTAAGGACAAATAAAACTTGGTGTAATCAGCACAGCAGTCGTTTGAGGAGCAGACAGGGTGTAAGATGATTGGCTTAGTTCTATAATGCATGAATGTGTGCAACTGTTACTAAAATAGGTCACCGAGATTGGGTTTGGAGGATCCAGTCATCGATCTCGCTAAATGCCAAGACCTGGGACTTACTTACCACAAAATAAAGGTTGAAGTGAACATCAACTGCAGCTGCTGGCCCACATCTGCAAGCAAGCGCTCTACCATGGATTGTCAGGGTGTAAGGACAAATAAAACTTGGTGTAATCAGCACAGCAGTCGTTTGAGGAGCAGACAGGGTGTAAGATAAATGGCTTAGTTCTATAATGCATGAATGTGTGCAACTGTTACTAAAATAGGTCACCGAGATTGTTTTTGAGTGGTTTTTGGAGGATCCAGGCATCGATCTCGCTAAATGCCAAGACTTGGGACTTACTTAACCCAAAATAAAGGTTGAAGTGAAAATTAGCTGCAGCTGCTGGCACAGAACCGCAAGCCAGCGCTCAACCATGGATCATCAGTCTGGAAGGACAAATATAGCTTGGTGTAATCTTTATAGCAGTGGTATGAGAAGCAGACAAGGTGTAAGATGATTGGCTTAGTTCTATAATGCATGAATGTGTGCAACTGTTTCTAAAATATGTCACAGAGACTGTTTTTGGAGGATGCAGGCATCGATCCCACTACCTCTCGCATGCGAAGCAAGCACTCTACCATCTGAGCTAATCCCCCTGTCTGTAAGGTTGTATCTCATCGATCGTCAGGCTGGAAGGCCAAATAGAGCCGGGCATCATCCGCATTGCAGTGGTATGAGAAGCCATGAGACTCAATCATCTGTCCCACAGATGTATTGTAGATAGAAAAGAGCAGCTGACAAAAACTGACCTCTTCAGAATGCCGTGTGGCCATTTGAACCATACAGTGTGGAAAATGTTTGAAGTGTACATCAACTGCAGCTGCTGGCCCACATCTGCAAGCAAGCGCTCTACCATGGATTGTCAGGGTGTAAGGACAAATAAAACTTGGTGTAATCAGCACAGCAGTCGTTTGAGGAGCAGACAGGGTGTAAGATGATTGGCTTAGTTCTATAATGCATGTATGTGTGCAACTGTTACTAAAATATGTCACAGATATTGTTTTTGGAGGATGGCGGCATCGATCCCACTACCTCTCGCATGCGAGCACTCTACCATCTGAGCTAATCCCCCTGACAAAAACCTTCTATCTCATCGATCATCAGGCTGGAAGGCCAAATAGAGCCGGGCATCATCCGCATTGCAGTGGTATGAGAAGCCATGAGACTCAATCATCTGTCCCACAGATGTATTGTAGATAGAAAAGAGCAGCTGACAAAAACTGACCTCTTCAGAATGCCGTGTGGCCATTTGAACCATACAGTGTGAAATTAGTTACAGCTACAGCTGCTGGCCCACATCTGCAAGCAAGCGCTTTACCATGTATCGGCAGACAAGGTGTGAGATGATTGGCTTAGTTCTATAATGCATGAATGTGTGCAACTGTTACTAAAATAGGTCACCGAGATTGGGTTTGGAGGATCCAGGCATCGATCTCGCTAAATGCCAAGACCTGGGACTTACTTATCACAAAATAAAGGTTGAAGTGAACATCAACTGCAGCTGCTGGCCCACATCTGCAAGCAAGCGCTCTACCATGGATTGTCAGGGTGTAAGGACAAATAAAACTTGGTGTAATCAGCACAGCAGTCGTTTGAGGAGCAGACAGGGTGTAAGATGATTGGCTTAGTTCTATAATGCATGAATGTGTGCAACTGTTTCTAAAATAGGTCACCGAGATTGGGTTTGGAGGATCCAGTCATCGATCTCGCTAAATGCCAAGACCTGGGACTTACTTATCACAAAATAAAGGTTGAAGTGAACATCAGCTGCAGCTGCTGGCCCACATCTGCAAGCAAGCGCTCAACCATGGATCATGAGGCTGGAAGGACAAATAAAGCTTGGTGTAATCTGTATAGCAGTGGTATGAGAAGCAGACATGGTGTAAGATGATAGGCATAGTTCTATAATGCATGTATGTGTGCAACTGTTACTAAAATACGACACAATTACTGTTTTTGGAGGATGCGGGCATCGATTCCACTACCTCTCGCATGCTAAGCGCGCACTCTTCCATCTGAGCTAATCCCCCTGCCAAAAAGCTTGTATCTCATCGATCGTCAGGCTGGAAGGCCAAATAGAGCCGGGCATCATCCGCATTGCAGTGGTATGAGAAGCCATGATACTCAATCATCTGTCCGACAGATGTATTGTAGATAGAAAGAGCAGCTGACAAAAACTGACCTCTTCAGAATGCCGTGTCGCCATTTGAACCATACAGTGTGGAAAATGTTTGAAGTGAACATCAACTGCAGCTGCTGGCCCACATCTGCAAGCAAGCGCTCTACCATGGATTGTCAGGGTGTAAGGACAAATAAAACTTGGTGTACTCAGCATGCAATCGTTTGAGGT